>JACVTC010000682.1:0-12098 GCA_016946835.1 Neocallimastix lanati (nom. inval.)
TTATAATACTAATAATACTAATTATGACAACTATAGCAATGATAACTACAATAATGCAAGAAATATTGAAGAAATAACAAATAAAAGCAATCCTGGTACATATTGATAAATTTAGATGATATTTTTTAATTAAATAATTATAATTTATTACATAACAATTATATATATATATTCATAATTATTAGATTTTTTAATTTTTAAAAATCGTAAAATTTATATATATTTTTAAAATAATTTAAATAATAATTAATTAATACATAAATAGACAATTTCAAATTTCCTTTTCGATTAATCAAAAAAAAAAAAAAAAAAAAAAAAAAAGTTTAAATATATATATAAAATTATTTTTATTAACTTCTAAATATTTTCCGTAAAAAAGATTTTTTAAAATATTAAAACCTTAAAATGTAAAAAAAAAAAAAAAAATAAATATATATGTTTATTAAATAATTAAAAGATTTAAATATTTTTTAGTTCTGTTCTTTATTTATATAATATTTTTTGTACAAGTTTTATATAGTATTAAGAGATTATATATATTAATAGCAAAATCTTCAAAAATTAATATAAAATATTAAACTTTAAAATCTATTAAAATATATAAAAAAAAAATGAACTTTAAAATATATTAGCTTATATTTTATAACATTTTTATTTTCATTAATAATTAAATAAAAATTATTCTAATGAGTAAAAGGAATTTTAATATTTTGAAAGGCAGTATAAGTTTTTAACAATAAATTTTCATAATATCTATATAGACAATCTATTCTATATTTAAAAGTTTCATTAAATAATTGAAAATTTCTTATATATAAAAAAAAATGGTCAATATATGGTTTGGTATATTGTGGTATATTTAAACTTTAAATTGGATAATTGTTGTATAGTTGAATCAATTTATTATTAAAATATACATTAATAAAAATTAGTATATTAATATTAAAAAATATTCATTAACTTTTTATTTTATTTTTTATTTTTTGTTTTTTATTTTATAATTGCTTATAATAAGTTATAATAACTTACTATGTCATTATTAAAAATAAAAATGCATATACACCAATAATGATCATCGCTATTAACATTACATCAGCCATTTTTCAATATTATTAATTATTGTTCTGTGTATTGTTCTTTATTAATATATATATATAATATTATATGATTATATTTTATCAATTCAGTCTTTATCTTTTATATAGATAATTAAAATCCATATATATATATATATTCTTTTTTCTTTTTTCATTTTCTTTTTTTTTTTTTTTTTTTTTTTTTTTTTTTTTTTTTTTTTTTTTATAAAATAAATAATTTACCTTTTTCATTATATCTCTTGTAATATTTGAACTTTTTTATCAATTGTTTTATTTCTTCTTTGTGTTGTTCATCTTGAATTTCTAATTTTTTCTGAAAATTATTTAATTCTTTCTTATAAAATATAATAATATATAGTATTTAATTATTATATGAAATAACTTTCAAAATTTTTATTATTTAATTAATAATTTAAATAATTAATAATTAATTAAATAATAATCACATACCAATGATAATAAATATTTATTTCTAATTCTTTCTGCTTTTAATAAAATATCTCTACATGCTTTTTGACTATATTTAATTTCATTCATAATATAATCAAAATGATTTAGGCTTTTTCTAATTTAAATGTATATTGTAAATATTGATTATTATTATTAGTATTATATTATATTATTATTATTATTATTAGTTATTATTAGTTATTATTAATTATTAATATTAATTATCAATATTAATTATTATTTTTAAATCTTAATTACTTTTTTATATTTCTTTTATTTTTCATTTTAGTAACAACATAATTTAAATTTCTTAAAACGTCAATCATATTTTTATATTCATAATCACCAATATTATTTTTCTGATACTATTCCTAAACTGTTATTTAATTCATATTCATCATTAGTATCATATGAACAATCATAATTATTATAATTATGGAATTCATAATCACTATCTAAAAATTCAGTTTCAATATCATCATCTCTCTCATTATTATCATCTTCTTTATCTTCATTTTCTTCCTCATCGTCATCATCATCATTTTCATAATCATAATCATCATCTTCATAATCATCAAAATCGAAATCTTCATCATCTTCTTCATATTCATTATTGTAACTCTTAATTCTCTGATTCTTTAAAAATCCTCTTATTTTTTCATTTTCAATACTATTATTAGAATTATTTGAAATATCATGAATTTTTAATTCTGAAATGTTATTTACTGATAAATTTTCATTTAAACTTGAATTTCTATTTTCAGTAATTGAAATAAAAGATATATTTTTATTAATATCTTTTGAATGAGAAGATGAATTCTGTCTTTCTTTCGAATAAACTGAACAATCCATAGTATCTTTAATTAATGAATTTATCATTTTTTCTTTTGAAGATGACGATGATATAACTGTTTCAGGTGATACATTACATATTTCATTCATTAAAATTTTATCGTTTTCAAAATTTCTTTTCTTTTTAATGAATTATATATTTATATATATATATATATATAATTATTAAAATTATTAAATTTTATTTAATTATAAAAAATTTTTTTAATTAATAATCAATTTTCTTTTGTAGATTTTCAATTTTTATTAATACATTTCAATATATTTAATACTATTTTATTTTCTTATCGAATAATATTTAAAAAGTATATTAATAAATTCAAAAAGAAAAAAATATAAGAATCTTATATTAACTAGTATTACTTTATAAAACATCATATTTTATATTTTTTAATAATAAAATATGTTATTTAATATTATATATCTATAATAAATTTAAATAATAATTTATATAATTTAGAAAAAAAAAAAGTAATAATATACATTTTCGTTATTATCACAACTATTATCACTATGGCTTTCAAAGATATTTGAATTATTATTTCTTATTAGATTTTCTTTATTATTGCTTTCATGTTTAATTATATTTACTAAATCGGTCATATCTTTAATATAATTAATATTTGGATTTTTACGCTTTTTCTGACCACTTATTAAATTATTATTTATATTATTACATGTTATATATTTCTCTGTCAAATCTTCCATGTTACTAGTTTCAATAACATTATTTTTATTCATGATTAATTATATAATATATAATAAATATTGTATATATATCTGGGTAAAAAAATATATTTAATTTAAAATTTTATTCAATAGATAAAAATAATTTTATTAATATTATTATTACTATTTCATTATTATAATTGTTAAAATTATCAAAGAAAAAAGAAAAAACAATTTTTTTATGACATTTTCATTAATTATAAAAATGTTAACTTTTAATAAAAAAAAGTTTAAAATTTAATTTTTAATATATGAATGATGAAATTGTTTTTATTAATTGATATATAATAAAAAACAAAAAAAAATAAATATTGATATATATAACAAATAATAAATATTTTAATTATTTATTTGAATATAAAAATTTTAATATTAATTTTTTTTTTCTACTTATTTTCTACTTTTATTATTATTAAAAAATTAATCTTTTTATTTTATTAACATAATAATAAATATTTATTTATTTATTCATTAATTATTATTTATTTATTTAATATTATTTATTTATTTATTATTATTTATTTATTTAATAATATTTATTTATCTATTTATTATTTATTTATCTATTTATTATTATTATTTTAAAAATATAAAATAATACTTTTTTATTATATAAATTTTCAATATAAAATTATACTAAAATACAATTTTTAATTTTTTGATTTTTTTTTTTTTTAATATTAGTAATAATAAAATTAATGTAATACAACCATAGTGATAAATGAATAAAAAATATTTTATAAGTGTATAAATTTTCATGTCTATTTAATATATACGTTATAATTATCTTAATTTTTTGAACTAAATATTTAAAATATAATAAAATAAAATAATTAAATAAATGCTAAATAAATAAATAAATAAATAAATAAATTAATAAAAAAAAAAAAAATAAAAATAGTAATAAAATTACTATTTTAATACAAAATTATATATATATATTATCAACAGTTATTAATTATATTAATTTTTAATTATAAAAGCTTTATATATTTGATTATTATTATTATTATTTATTAGGATTCTGTTTATTATGTATTATGATTATTAACTTAGTAGAATTATGAATTTTTGTTTTATTATTGTACTTGTATTTATTGATGATTATTTACATATTATAAAACATATTTCATTATATGACGATTTTTATGATGAATGAAGTTTTTTGAAATTTCATAAAATCTTTATAAATGCTTTCATTATTCTTTTAATATTATTACTGATTACTATTATAATTAATATTAATCATTTAGTTATATTTATATATATTTTTTATTTTTATTTTTTTTTTATTTTTTTTTTTTTATTTTTTTTTTTTTTTTTTTTTTTTTTTTTTTAAAAAAAAATTAGTTTTTATTAGAAAATTTAATCCATTCATTTAATAAGTTCTTTTTTGATGAGTATTTAGGTTTTGCATTTATGAAGTGTTTTGATATATCTAATTTTTCTGTTTGTGTCTTATTTTCATTTTTATTGAAATATATAATAGTAACAGTCATATCATCACGATAATTACGACATTTTGGACTTGGAATAGATAATAAATCACCTATATATTTATCATCAGAACCACCTAAAGCGTTTCTTATTACATGTGTAGCAGAATTAGAATCCTTTAAGATGGCAGGAACCTGTCGATCAGATATTATAAGATTATTATTAGAATTCTTCATTTCTTCTGCTGTTTTCTTTTTGATTAATAGTGATGGTGGTAATTTGGTTTCATTAATTATTTTCTTTTGTTTACTCTTCTTACATTCTTCTAAATGTTGGGAAACTAAATTAACAACATCTTCATTAGAAAGAACATCCCAGATACCATCAGTTGCCATTACTAAAAATTGATCTTCTTCACTTAATGGATGACATGTTACTACTGGTTCTGCAGTAATATATGGTGGAGTATAATAGAATGGTAAAGGTCTACGATTAATAAACTTTGGTATAACAATAGATTTTTGAATCTTACTACTCCATTTATATCTTGAATCTCTATTAGTTATAATATTATATTATAATTAAAATTAAAATTATATAATATTTATTGTAAAATAACATTAGCTTTTTCTTATTAAAAGAAAAAAATTTTTTTTTCATATTTTACTTTTTTTTTTTTTTTTTTTTTTTTTTAAAAAAAAATATATATATATATATATATATATGCTAATTATTAATAAGACTTTCTTTTTTTATATAAATTTTAATTTAATTTTTTTTTTAAAAAAAAAAAAAAATAAAATAAAATAAAAAAAAATTACCCAAAAGTACGAGTTGGCATTAATCCACCTAATACACGGTTTCTTATAAACATAGTTTCACTTTCGTTTGGATGTTCTTTCCTCATACGTTTAACTTCTTCATCATTACGTAATGTTTGATCTATTGAAAGTGGTATGGCTTCATATGCATAATCTTTATCTGTGCATTCATTATTCTTACAATTACTATTCTTAACTTTACGACCAAGAACAGCACGACTATCACCAGTACATGCAACATATAAATCATCAGTTTCATTATCAACTACAGCAACTAAAGCACATGAACCTGATAATGCAGTCATCATTTGCTTTGTAACTATTTCTTCATTGTCTAATGGAGATGTATAAATCTTTCCAATATCTTCTTCATCTTCTTCATTAATTTCATCATTCGTAAAATTAACATTACCATTTATAATATCATTATCAAGGTTTACAAATGCTTTTTTTATTGCTTCTGTCATTTTGTTAACTCTTTCTTCAATTTTTAATCTTCTTTTATTATCTATTGTATTATCATTATCTAGATTTTCTGGAATTTTTGGAAGTTTTGTTTTTTTGTAAAGCACTTGCAATATAATTATGAAGTTGCTTTGCTACAACCTTTCCACATTCAGTTCCAGAATGACCATCATAAACACCAAAAATTAATTTATCTTTGTAATATGCTTGTATATGTTGATCTTCTATTGGATTATTTGAATTAACATAATTGTTTTCATAACTTTTATTAATAATAATTATAAAATAAATTTAGTAAAAAGAGTAAACAAAAAATATTATATATGTATATATATAAATATATATATTATGTAAATATATAAAAAAATTTAAAATTTTAAAAATAAATTTATTTTAAAGTATTTATATAATAAATGTAATGAAATTTTATAATTTATATCTACTAAATAATAAATATATTATATTAATATAACATACCCAATAACTGAAGTTTTGTTTTCCTGAGAAACAACTTTAAAATTATCTTTTGTATTAATAAGATTTTCATTGTTTTCTTCTTCAATTTCTTTTGTTTTTTCTTCTTTTGAAAATGTTGAAAATTCATTCTTTCTTAAAAAACGAGTCACCATAGCTGGTGTAAATTCCTTTTTTTTAGAATTTGAGGTTGAGCTATCCTCATCATTTAAAACTTTATTTTTTCCAATATGTGATAATTTCTGTTCATGATACTTGCGTCGTAATTCATCTATTGCTTCAAATAATGCATGGGCTAAAAATGAACCTGCGGATGCTCCCACTATGAAAAATACAAAAGAAATAACTGGATTTGGTCTATATCCCTTCTTCTTCTTTTTTTTATTATTATTGTCATTTCTATTGTTATTATTATTATCACTAGAAGGATTTTCATTAGGTGAATCTTTTTATATTTTTTTCATTATTACTATTATCAGAAGACGTTGAATAGTATTTTTTTGTTAGGTTATTATAATTATACAAATATATTTTTGATAATTCAGAAATGGAATTTATATTTAATAAATCATTGCTATTATTATTTATTAACAGAGATTTTGTGTTTAAACGTAAAGTGGTTAAATTCTTTTTATGTTGAAATTTTAAAGGATTTATTAAATTTGAATTAATTTTGGAATTTAAATTAATAGTACTATTTAAATAATTCCTTTTAGAATTAGCATTAATAATTTTAACATGGATTGTCCATTCATTTTTCTTATTTTTTGTTTTTATTAAAATTTTATTATTGTTTTCTTTCTTTTCTATACTTTTTTATTATTATTATTTTTAAAAAATGAATTATTAATTAATTTTATTTCATTTGAATATATTTTTTTTTATTTATAAAAATCATTTAATATTTTTAATAGTCTTATTATTGAATTATAATATTATTAATTATTAATGCTTTTTAAAATAAAAAAAATAGTAATAATTTATACTATTTTTTTAATTTCTTATTTATTTATTTATTTATTTATTTATTTATTTATTTATTTATTTCTATTTTATTTATTTATCTATTTTATTTATTTAATGTAAATTTACTAATATATATAAAACTAATAAACATATACCTTTAATTATTATTAATTATTATAATAATTAATTATTTTTTTAATTATTAATAAATAATTAAAATATACATTAAAATTAATTAGGAATTCATTCATTAAAAAATAATAACACATTTTTATTTTAGTTAATTCTTTATTTTAATTGTTTTATTAATTTATATTTTTATTTTTAAATATTATTTATTTATTTATTTATTCAATCATTATTTATTATTACAAAATTATTTTTTAATATTTTTTTTTTTTTTTTTTTCTAATGTTGCTATTATTATTATTATTATTATTATTATTATTATTATTATTATTATTATTATTATTATTATTAATGATTTTTTAACCATTATTAATATTAAAAATATTTATAATTGTTATTTTTATTATTGTTATTGTCACATAATTATTAATTTCTTGATAGTTTAAATAAATAATGAAGTATATTTAATATGAATATTTTTTTATTTTATTTTATATTTTTAATATTTAAATTTTATTAAGATAAATATATATTTTTATATATTTTATTATATCAGTAATTTTCGTTTATAATTAGAGTCAATTTTTATCTTTATTATTATTATTATTATTTATTTATTTATTTATTTATTTTATTTTATTTCATTTTATTAGTATTTTATTTTTATTTTTATTTATTTTAGATTTCCCAAGAAGCAATTAATTCACTTTCTCGAGAACTATCTAAAAATGGTAAATCAATGCTTGATATCATTGAATCTCCACATAATGGACATTCACTTGTAATCAATTCCTGTAATTCCTCCTAAAATTATTATTATTATTATTATTATTATTATTATTATTATTATTATTATTTATGTTTGTAGAATTATTAGAAGCAAATACATATATATATATATAACTATTAACATAATTATAATTTATTATTAAATTTTTTTTTATAGCATTTCATATATACCTTTAATTTTTCTAAAACCTTTTGATTATACTCAGATTTTTTTTCATCTTCAGATCTAATTATACCACCTGTTTTTAATGCCATAGTTAGAGTTGTTGTTGCTGAATTAAAGACATTATAGTTATTGTTTTCACTACTATCATCACTATCGCTATCATTTATTAAAAATTCTACACCAGTATCAGTACCATTAAGTTTTTTATTTAATTCATTAATTTGATCATATAACATTTTTATTCTTTTATTTCTACGAAGCGGATATGATTCCAATAACTGTATTTTATATAATATTAAATAGTATATTTAATATTAAAATTATTATTTTTATCAAAATTATCATTATTATTATTATTATTAATATTTAAATATATAATCAAATATATATATGTATATATATGAAATAAAATAAATTTTAATTACTGAATTTAATAAACAATCAGCATGAAATAAATGCTGACATGGAAATATATAAAATTGACGAGTTAATAATGTTTTGTTACATATACGACAAAGTTCATTAACGGGTATGATAGTATGTCTTTTTTTTTTTTTTTTTTTTTTTATCCAATATATAATATATTAAATTAAATTTAGTACATTAAATTAATAAAATTAAAATTAAAAATAAAATAAATATAAATAATTTATTTTTAATATCGTTTAATATATATTATATAATTTTATAAAATTTATTAATAATATTTTGATAATTATGATGATTATAATGATTATATACTTATTCTTTAACTCTCTATATCAAAACGAATATCTTCAGCACTTTTTGTGGCTTCATCCATTTCTTTCTTTAATTCGTCAATATGTACATTATATTCCTCTAATGTCTCACAAATTTCATCCTAAATATTTATTATAAATTAATAAATAAATAAATAAATAAATAAATTTATGAAAGAAAAAAAAAAATTGAGAACATATAACATATAAGGAATAAGGATTGATATAAATCATTACTTTGAAATCTTCAATTAAAAACAAAATCTGGGAAGAATGGTAATATATCTGATATTTTTAAAAGTTCGCAACTCTTTAATAATTGTAATGCACTATTTAATTTAAATATATATATATATATAATTATTATTATTATTATTATTATTATTATTATTATTAAATAAAATACTATTTAATAATAACATATATATACTTACGTTTTGATATCTTTCTTTTCTTCTATAACATATTTAACAATATTTATCCAAAGTTTCTTTCTTAAAGGATCATTGTTTTCAACTTTATCTGCATTATATTAGCTAAATCTATATCATCATGCTTTTTTTAAAAAAAAAAAAAAAAAAAAAAAAAAACATATTATAATAATCATTTCTATTAATTATTTATATTTATTTTATTACTATTTAATTATAAATATAAACATATATATATATAAACCTTTAATGATAAATTAACAGCTTGCTCATAAAGTTTCATTTCACTATAAATATACACACATGCATGTATAATTCCATATTGAGTACATATTCTTAAAGCATATTGTAAATCATAATAAGCTGGTTTATTCTAAAATTATTTTTTTAAAAAAAAAAAAAAAAAAATATATATATATATATATATATATATAAATGAATATTTAATAAGTTTTTTTTTTTTAAAAAAAAAAATGTAATAATAATAATAATAATAAAGTAAATCAATATAAAAATAACCTCGTGTATAAGAAATTCTAAAAGTTCACTACAATCTTCATTAGTTGATTGCTTAGCATATAAAGATAATAAATAATTATGTATAGTTACATCTGTATTGTGAAGATTTTGAATAACATAATTTAGGTATCTTATAGCTTGATTCTATTTTTTTTTTTTTTTTTTTTGTATATATTTGTTTATTAATATATTATAAAAAAAAGAAATAATAATAATAATAATATTAATATTAATTTATATAAATTTATTACTACTTTTTTATTATATAAATTTAAAGTTAAAACAACAACAACAACAACAACAATAATAATAATAATAATAATAATAATAATAATAATGAGATAATAATAACCTTTCCTTCAATTCCTTCTTTTCCAAAACTTTTTTGTGGGTCATATTTTAATAAAGAAGGAATTAAATGTCTTGGATTAAGTTTGGGTTCATGAATCCACATATTTACAGTTTCATATGGCATACATTTCATAAGAACTGGAGAGAACTTATAATATAAATCAAGTGAACTCTTTTAAAATATAAATTTATTTTAATAATTGTTAATTAAAAAAAAATTACAATATTTAAAAATAATAAAATTTTAAAATATCAAATTATAAATATAAAATATTAAATAATAATTATTACTAAATAAATATTTATAAATACATAAATAAAACATAAAATATATTACTTGTTTCTTTAAAATATTAATAGCTTTTTCATATTCTTTTTCCTGAATATAATAAACAAGCATACGTTCATAATCTTTTACTAATTCTGAAAATATTAAAAGTTCTTCAGTTCTGCCATGACTTGAAATAATTTGATAAACAGCTTTTTTATCTAAATGATCCTTTATAATATTTATTTAAAAAATTAACTTTAATTAATATATCTTTATTTTTATTTATTTATTTATTTATTTATCTATCTATTTATTTTTTTTTTTTTTTTAACTCTTGTTTTATTTATAAATAAGAAAACAAGAATAAATAAATTACTATAAATTATATATTTAAATTTAAAATAATAATAATAATATATAAAATAAAAAATAATAATAATATAAAAAAAAATAAAATAATACTAATAAATTAAAAATAATAATAAAAAAAAATTAAAAAATAATAAAAATAATAAAAATAATAATAATAAAAAATAATAATAATAAAAAAAATAATAATTATAATAATAATAATAATAATAATAATAATAATAATAATAATAATAATAATAATTAAAAATTAAAAATTAAAAATTAAAAATTAAAAATTAAAAAATGAAAATAAAAGTTATTTACTTTATTAGTATACATAAAAGATTTAAATTCATCTTGAATCATTTTTTTATCTTCTTCTAACATTGTAATTTGATTTTTTGAAGTATCTAATTTTTCTTTAGAAGCATCTTGTAATTTTTGTTGTAAATCATAAGCTAATTTTTCATCTTCAATTTTATCAGTTATTTGATTTAATTTATTTATAAATATTTCAACAAGCCATGTACAAATAAGTTTCTTTTGTAAAATATCCTATATTTTAAAATATATTATTAATATTAAATTATAATTAATTCATAGTAAATAAATATATACATAATAAATAGATAAAATGTTTTAATAAAATTAATTAAATATTATTTATTTAGTAACAATTTACTTGTTTTTTTAATTTTTCTAATTTTTTTAATAAATAGATACGTAATGCATCATTTTCATTTTTATTAATAAAACGTAATACAATCTCTTCAAATGATATAGAATGAATTTGTGCGAAATATTCAGCAGAAAGATTATAACGTTGTTGAGAATAATAATAATCTGCTTGTGAAGTTAAAACTTTATCTTTTTGTGATTCATTCTATAGTAATAATAATAGAAATATAAAATTAAAATAATAATTAATATCATAATAAAAATATAACAATAAAAAATATATATACATAATAAAAAATAAAATATAATATATATATGTATAATAAAATTAATATTATTATAAATTTTATTATAATAAAATAAATAAATAAACAAACCTTAG
>JACVTC010000683.1:0-12078 GCA_016946835.1 Neocallimastix lanati (nom. inval.)
AGTGATAATAAAAATAGTAATAATAAAAGCAATAGTAGTAATAGAAGCTATAATGAAAATAGAAGTAGTGGTAGAAGTAAGAGTAGTACAGATATATCAAAAAAAAGTAGAACCAACAAATCATTTAATGATATTAAAACTATTTCACATTATCAAAGGAGTAAAAGCAACAGTAGTAGTAGTAGTAGTAGTAGTAGTAGTAGTAATGTTAGCACCATTGATCAGAAGGATCACAAAAATAGTCGTAGTAGTAACAGTAATCATAGTAGTAACAGTAGTCAGAGTCGTTGTAGTGATCGTAGTAACTCACAATTAATTGATAATACGAACAGGAGCAAAAGTTCGTCATCACATAATTCCATTATTAATTATTCAAACGATTTTGAGGGAACAAATAGTGATAAAGAAACCAATCCTAGTAATAATAATAGTAATTATTCTGATGATTTTGAAGAAATGAATAGTGATAATGAAACCAATCCTAACATGAGTAATGATAAAGAATCTAATCCTGGTAGTAATAATGATAATGATAATGATAATGATAACGATATTAATTCTACTATTTTATCAAATGAAAATGAATATAGTCAATCAAACGAAAGCTTTGATACCATAAAAAATAATAATAATAAGAATAATGATAAGAATAGTACTATATATAGTGTCGATAAAGATAGTAACGCCTCCACTACAGATTATAAATATGATAAGAAATTTATTTCCTCATCAAGAAAAAATAACTCAAACGATCTTAATGATATGAATAATGGATATAACAAAAAATCATCAGATCGTTTAATGAATAATAAATGCACTGAGAGCACTAGGGATAAATATCAATCATTGAAAAGCATCGCATCAACGCCAATGCAACAATTGAACAAGAATACGGTGAGCAAGAGTCAAAATGATATAGACACTTTTGACGATTTTAAAGATGTTGATGATATCTTAGCATGTATTGACAATATTGTGAATACTAATAACAAAATAAATAATAAAAATGAAGAAATTGATATTCTTAAAAAATATAGTAATGATGACATTCATAGTATGAATAGCAATAATGAGAATCCTATAGATGATCATTATAATAATAATAATAATAGTAGTAGTAATAGTAATAGTAATAGTAATAGTAATAGTGATTGTAATAGTAATAGTAGTAATAGAAGTAGTAGTAGTAGTAATCATAATAGCATTACACATGATTCTCATTCCATCAATAATAATAATAGTAATATTTTGGATGATGAAACTTCCTCTAATTATTCTAAAAAAACTGAAGAAATGGAAGAAAAACATCAACCACCCATGGAACAAGAGAGTATCACCAACGGATCATCATCATCTCAAAATCAAGATAATCAAGCGGTATCCATTAATAGCATATCATCATTTGTTAAAGCGAAAAGTCACAACAACAGTGATAATCATAATTTTATACCCATTACCCCTCTCCAAAAAAATTCCAATTCCAGTTCTAATTTTAATTCTAATTCTAATTCTAATTCTAATTTCAATTCTACTTTAAATTCCAATTTAAATTTAAATTTCAATTCTAATGATAATTCACATCACAACTATAGTCCTACGAATTCAAATGATAAGGTAGATCAGCCCTTCTTCTACTTCAATTCACCATCCAATACAAATCCATCCAATTCTTTCTGTGCCGCAATGACCACCACCACCACCACAACCACAACCAAGACAGCCACGAACTTTTCTCAACAAACCTATTCCTTTATAATGAATGATTCTACCACAACTAGGACGACAATGATGACGACAACTTTTAATAGTGGTGGTAGTAGTGGTAGTAGTAATAGTAGTAATAGGAGTAATAGTAGTAATAGTAGTAATGGTGGAAGAAGAAGAAGAAGAAGAAGAAATGAAAATTCTCAAGGAGATCAACCCTCAGGATCCCAAAACTTCATAAATTCGAATCCTTTTTTACAATTTATTTCATCACAAATTAATTTTTATCGGAATGAAATAAAGTAAAGTATCCCTATCTTCTTTATATACCATAAATATATATAATAAAATAAAATAAAAATAGTATAAAATAAAATAAAAATAGTATAAAATAAAATGATATTAATTTTTTTTAATAAAATACTAATTTTTATTTATTTATTTATTTATTTATTTATTTATTTATTTATTTATTTATTTTTTAATATTTTCAATAGAAATATTAATGAAGAATTATCAGATTATTAAATTTTTCTTAAAAAAAAAAAAAGAAGACTGATAACATTTCAAGAAATAATTAAAATTAAAATTGGATTTAAATTAAATATAAACCATGATAAAAATTTTATTGCTATGACTATATGAAAAAAGTAAAAAAAAAAAAAAAAAAAAAAAAAAAAAAAAAAAAAAACATAAAAACTAATTAATTTCTAAAATATAAAAAAAAATGATATTAATGGAAAAAAATGTATATATTAATACTATCACAAAAAAAAATAATAAATAATTATATATATTAAAAAAATTATAATAATTAAATAATAAAAAAAAATGAAAAAAAAAATTATATTTTATTATTTTAACTTTTTTTTTTTTTTTTTTTTAACAAAAAAAAAATACTCAGATGAATTAAATCTAATCCTAATAAAAAAAATTAAAATAATAATAATAAAATAAAATAATAAAAATAATTATAAAAATGAAAAAAAAAAAAAAAAAAAAAAAATATTATAAAATAAAATAAGTTTTCTGGTTACTTGCGGTGTAATAAGGAAATTATAGTTTAAATGAAATTAAATTAAAAAAAGAAAATTAGTAAAAAAAAAAAAATAAAAATAAAAATAAAATAATAGTCGTACTATTAAAGTAATAATAGATAAATGAATAAATAAATTATTATTATTATTTTATTATTATTATTTTCTGTATAATAACGAAAATTAATTTGTTATAAGGCAATGTGGTAGTTGTATAAAATATAAGTAATAATTTTTTTTTCTTTTCTTTTAATAATCATTTAATAATTTATCTAAGACAGAAAAAAAAAATTTTTTTTATCAATATACCTAAATCAAACTTTAATTATTCACTGCTTTTATTAAAAAAAAAAAATTCATAAAATTATCCTACCATTATTTTATATATTTAACTTTTAAATATATTTAATTAATAATAATAATATGTTATAATTATTTTTAAAATAAAGTAAAATAAAATAAAATAAAATAAAATAAAATAAAATAAAATAAAATAAAATAAAATAAAATAAAATAAAATAAAATAAAATAAAATAAAATAAAATAAAATAAAATAAAATAAAATAAAATAAAATAAAATAAAATAAAATAAAATAAAATAAAATAAAATAAAATAAAATAAAATAAAATAAAATAAAATAAAATAAAATAAAATAAAATAAAATAAAATAAAATAAAATAAAATAAAATAAAATAAAATAAAATAAAATAAAATAAAATAAAATAAAATAAAATAAAATAAATAAATAAAATATTAAAATTAAATTAAAAGAAATAGAACAAAAACTTATAACATGATATAAGCCTTAATTTTTATTTTTACTAAATGCTTATTACTCTTTTACCATAGTACTTTAACTATATCTATTTTATTTTTATTTTATTTTGTTATATTATTATTATTTTTATTTTTTTTAAAAAAAAAAAAAATTTATACTATTTTTTTTTTAAAGTAAATATATTAGTTTGTTATTTTTTAAGATTATCAAAAGTTGGAATAAATCAATAAAGTCAAAATAAAATTAAAAAAAAAATTAATACAAAATTTGAAAATAAAAAAAAAAAAGGGAAAAAAAGGTATTTTTTAAGATTAATAAACGTTGGAATAAATCAATAAAATAAAATTAAAATTAAAATATATATACATATATATATTTTTTTTTTAATTTTAATTTTATATATATATAACTATATCCATGATTAAAAAGTTTATAAAGTTATTTTTATTTATTTAAAAAAAAATTATATATATATATATAAAAGAATTAAAAAAATTTTTTTATTGAAAATGTTTATAATTAAATTGTTTTATAAAGCAAAAATTTAAATCTATTAAATTTTTTATTTCATATCCTTTTTTTTTTTTTTATAATTTTTCCTTTTTTTTATATGACTCCGAAATAGTCATAAATTATGTTATTTAAATTACACTTTTTTAAAAAGTGTAATTTAAATAACATATAACAGAATAATTATAATTATAATTTAAATTTTATATATTTATTTTATTTATTTTAAACATGCATTTACATAATAATCTAAAATTTAGTTTTATATATATTAGAAAGATACATATTTATATAAATAACATTCAAAAAAATAAAAAAAAAAATTAAAAATGTTAATTGTATTATTATTTACATTAATATTTTATAGATAATCAAACCATTAAAATAATTGTAAATGATTATTATTATATATATGAGACATATTATGTGTAACTATATATCATATATATATATATTTTTAAAGATAATTTATTTATTATGAAATCCTTAATTAAAAAAATTTTTTTATTATTATTTATTATTTATTATTTATTATTTATTATTTATTATTTATTATTTATTATTTATTATTTATTATTTATTATTTATTATTTATTATTTATTATTTATTATTTATTATTTATTATTTATTATTTATTATTTATTATTTATTATTTATTATTTATTATTTATTATTTATTATTTATTATTTATTATTTATTATTTATTATTTATTATTATGTCAAAAAAATAAATAAAAAGTACCATGTTTTATTTTTCTACTTTTTTGGAATATCCTATAAAAAGAATTAGAAAAAAAAATTAAAAAATTATAATTAATAAATAATGTCATTAATATTAATAAATAATAATTCATAATATAATATAATATAATTGTATTTTCTAGTTTTTTTTTTTTTTTTTTTACCCTCTTAATAAGTCAAAAAAATAAAATAAATTAAAATAAAAAAAAAAAAAATTAAAAATAAAAAATATAGAAATATTTAATTTTTATTTTATAATTTGGTAGATATAATTTTATAATTATGTTTTATATCAAAATATCAAATGTTTAATATAACTTATATATTAAGTTATATTATAAAATTGTTTAATATTTATATATTAAATATTAAACAATTTTATAGATATTCAGATATTTATAAATTGAATAATAACTATATTTATGAATTGATGGTTATTATTTATTAATTGATAATTATTAAATCCTAATTGATAGTTATTATCTATTATTTATTATTTATTACTTATTTATTTGTTATTGTCTAATAAATAATAATCTGACTATTTTCAAGTTATTTTAAGAAAAAAAATTTTTTTATTCATCAATAGTTATAATTTATATTTATAAATTATATAATTTTTTTTACTATAAAAAATATTATCTATCATATATATATATATTTATTTCCTATTTCCTTTCTTTTATAGCATTTTATGAAGCATTAATAAAATATATAAATTCCTATAATCTTTTAAATATTTCTGTTATTGACAGAAATAATTAAATAAGAAATAATAAATAAGAAATAAGAAATAAAAAATAAAAAATAAATAAGAAATAAGAAATAAGAAATAAGAAATAAGAAAAAAGAAATTAAAAATAAAAAATAAGAAATAAGAAATAAGAAATAAGAAATAAGAAATAAGAAATAAAAAATAAGAAATAAGAAATAATTGAATAATTCAGTTTAAAAATTTTACAGAAATATCTAAATTATTAATAATTAAAATTACAAATGGTTAATAGAAATACAGTAATCTTCTTAACAAATTATAACTTTGTTCATTCATTTAACATTCATTTAATTATTATTATTTTTTTAATTTAATATAAAGTAATTTAAATTTAAATTAAAATTTAATTTAAAATTAAATTAAAAAGGTAACACACACTTTATTAAGGCGTATAATAAAATATATTAAATTTATTTATTTTTATTTTAAACCTATTAATTTTCATATATATTTCAATATAAATATAAATATAGATATGTAAATATAAATATATAAATATAAATATATAAATATTTCTATTTTTTTTTTTTTTAATTTTTATATTATTGTTTTATTTTCATAAAAAGATAATCTATCAAATTTTGACCATTTCACCATTTCATGTCATTTAACAAGGATATTGTTTTCTGTTTCAACTTTAAAACCATGGACTTTAATCCTTTATAAATTATAACTAGTAAATTGTAACTATAATCTATTAATTATTAAATATTAAATATTAACTCTTAAATAATATTAAATTGTGTATAATTAATAATTAAATAATTTTAATTGTCATAATTAAATCATTTTTTTATTAATTAAAAAATTTTAATATTTAAATTTATTTTTTAATTTTCATTTCACTCTATATCTGTTGAAGTATTTCTATTGTAGTTTTTATATTTATATATATATATAATATTTATTTATTTTCTATGTTTAAAAGAAAAAGAAATTTAATTTTTAAATAATTGTCCGCTTTAATGGTAATAAAGTTCATTTAAAATAAAAATAATAAAAATATTTAAAATTAGGAAGTTTCATAATCTAATACTATTAAATTAAGGAAAAAATAAATATAATCAAATAAAAGTATAAAAATTTCATTTCACCCTCGGAGTAAAATCTATATCACATGATCAATAAAAATGTTTAATTATTATAGAATTATGGAATATAAATATTAAAGTTTATATTTTACAATAATTAAACATTTATTTTTATTATTATCATAAAAAAAATAAAAATAAAATTTATGTTAATTATTTAATACTATTTAAACTTTCTAACGGCATTTTTTTTTTTTTTTTTAATTTGTTCTAAAACAAAAGTTTTGTTTTATGTAAAAATTATATAATTTATATAATTCATATTTTCCTATATTCATTAATTTTTATTAAATGAATGGAACATAAACCACACCACTGGGATAATTTTGAGAGAAAAAAATATCAAAGTTAACTTTCCAAAGATTTATAATAATAATAATAATAATAATAAAATTTATGAATTTTTTTTTTAATTATTCGTATTAAATATTAATATTTAAAAAACCAATATTTATAAAAAAAATATTGAAAAATATATTTAAAATTTTAGTATAGTTTATATTTCATATAAAAGTATATTTTTTTTAAAGCAATGAATTATTACTTTTATATAATTAATATATAAAAGATTATTTTTATAATAATAAAAAAAAAAAATAAAATAAAACAGTATAAAGTACTTTATTTATCTTTGCTTATTGAAAAGAAAAGTTTGACTATATATTAATAAATAATAAACATTAAAACATTAATGTAATTATATTAATGTAAATATTTTCTAAGAATTCTATAAAAGTTTACTTATCCTTATGTCATTTAAAGGTATTATTTCCATTATTATTTATTATATAGTGTTATATAATAACTAATAATTGAGTAATAAATAATAAATAATTGAATAATAAATAATTGAATAATAAATAATAAATAATTGAATAATAAATAATAAATAATAAATAATAAATAATAAAATAATAAATAATAAATAATAAAATAATAAATAATAAATAATAAATAATAAATAAATAATAAATAATAAATAATAAATAAATAATAAATAATAAATAATAAATAATAAATAATAAATAATAAATAATAAATAATTATTAATAAATAATAAATAATAAATAATAAATAATAAATAATAAATAATAAATAATAAATAATAAATAATTGAATAATAAATAATAAATAATTGAATAATAAATAATTGAATAATAAATAATAAATAATAAATAATAAATAATAAATAATAAAATAATAAATAATAAATAATAAATAATAAATAAATAATAAATAATAAATAATAAATAAATAATAAATAATAAATAATAAATAATAAATAATAAAATAATAAATAAATAATAAATAATAAATAATAAATAATAAATAATAAATAATAAATAATATAATAATAAATAATTGAATAATAATATAAATAATAAATAATAATTGAATAATTATTAATAAATAATTATTAATAAATAATAAATAATAAATAATAAATAATAAATAATAAATAATAAATAAATAATAAATAATAAATAATAAATAATAAATAATAAATAATAAATAATAAATAATTGAATAATAAATATTAAATAATAAATAATAAATAATTGAATAATTATTAATAAATAATTATTAATAAATAATAAATAATAAATAATAAATAATAAATAATAAATAATAAATAATAAATAATAAATAATAAATAATAAATAATAAATAATAAATAATAAATAATAAATAATAAATAATAAATAATAAATAATAAATAATAAATAATAAATAATAAATAATAAATAATAAATAATAAATAATAAATAATAAATAATAAATAATAAATAATTGAATAATAAATAATAAATAATTGAATAATAAATAATAAATAATAAATAATTAAATAATAAATAATAAATAATAAATAATAAATAATAATAATTGAATAATAAATAATAAATAATTATTAATAAATAATAAATAATAAATAATAAATAATAAATAATAAATAATAAATAATAAATAATAAATAATAAATAATAAATAATAAATAATAAATAATAAATAATAAATAATAAATAATAAATAATAAATAATAAATAATAAATAATAATATATAATAAATCATTATATATAATATAAAATATAATATATAATATATAATAAATGATAAATAATAAATAAAAATAAATAAATAAATTTACATATTAAAGTTTAAAAAAAAAAAGATTTAACATTTTTATTTAAAATTAATTAATAGATGTTAATATATTATAATATATTAAAAACTATATATTTACATAAATAATTATATATTAAAATCGATTAACAGTAAAAATAAAGCTCCAATTGATTGATTGAATAATTTGAGATTTACCAATACTTTATTTTATTAAATTAAATGTAAAAATTTCAAAAATATTTATAATATAAAAAAAAAAAAAGTTTAGTAGTATTATATATTAAATAAATAAATTAATTAATAAATAAATAAATAGTAATATAATTAAATAAATGAATAAATAATTAACTCTCATTTCTTTACTAAGATTTAACTGTAATCTTTGTGAAGTTTTCAATTCATCAATACTTTTATTTCTTATCTTCTGAACATATTTTTTATTTTATAGCTATTGAAAATTAAATAATTATAAGTAATTGATAGTATGGATAATTTACAGATTTAAAATTTTTTTTTCAATGAAAAATTAAAAAAAAAAAAAAAAAAAAAAAAAGAATAAATATTATTATTTCTTTAATTAAAAAGTTTATTTACAATTAATTATATTTATATTAATATATATAAATATATCTTATATTTATTTTTTATTTATTTTGTTTTTTTTTTTATTTTAAATTTTTACCAAAAAAAATTTTTTTTAAACTCATAACAAATTTTGAACATTATTTTTCCATTTTTATTTATTTAAGTATTCATTTAATTTTTAAAATAAAATTTATTTATTTATTAAATTATTCATTAAATTAATTAATGATTTAATAAACTTGACATTAATTTATATTATTTAAAATTTTTAATATTTATATTTATATTAAATCGAATAATAGACTAAAATCTATTTAAGCATAACAAATAACAATAGAGTTTTAGTAAAACCACACAATTTATTAAAGTATTTTATTTTTAATATATTATAATTTTTATAATTTCTAATACATTATAATATTCTATTATAGTATTTTAGTATTTTGGTATTTAATTAATTTTCAATATAAAATGTTTTTTTTTTTTTTTTTTTTTTTTTTTTTTTAAATGTTCATTCCTTACTATAATAACAATGAAAATATAAAAGTAAAGTATTTTCCTTATTAGAATTAAATTAATAGAAATAAAAATAAAATATAGAATATAAAAAGTTTTATTAATATTAATATAAGAGGTATAGTATTTATTTTATTTTTTCTTTTCTGTTTTAAAAAACAATATTTATTATATAAATGTTATAATTATTTAATAGAAATCAATAATAAGAAATTTCATTATTAGTATATAAAATAGAGTAAAAATCATAAAATAAAATTCCTCATTTTTAATAATCAATAAAATCATAATTAATAATAAAAGCATTTGAGGAGAAAGTTAAACTTTTAATCATAAAGTTGATATAAATATATTTATCATATGAAAATTGTTATATTTTTCAATTTCAACAACTATAATATTTAATAAATTTATAAATTTCTACTACTAAATTATACGCTATAAATTCTATAATAGTATAATTATTAACGATAACAAATACTATAGTATATGAATAGTATTAAGTATAAATATGAATAATATGAACAAGAAGTAAATTTCATAATATGAAATAAAATAAATATTTGGATTAATCTTATTAATGTTTTATTTAAATATAATTATTTTTTTGATGTGGGGTCTAGTATTTTATATTTATATATACATATTATTAAATATAAAAATGAATAGTTAATAATATATTTTATTTATTTATTTATTCTTTTTTTTATGTATTAATATTTTAAATTGAAAATTTAAAATTTCAATTTTATTTATTATTATTATTAATTTTTTTTTTTTTTTTTTTTTTTTTTTTTTTTTAATTTTTAATTTTTCTTTTGTATATTAATATTTAAATAAAAATTTAGAATTTCAGTTTATTTATTATTATTATTTTTTTTTAAAGAAAAAAAAAAAAAAAAAATGAGTTCAAAAGATAAAAACGAAAATATTAAGGAATTGAAAATTAAAGAAGATGAGAATATTGATGAAATAAAAATTAAAGAAGATTTAGAAGAAAAAAAAAACAAAAAAATGATGATGATATAATTATTACTGCTAGCGGAAAAAAGATAACAAGAAGACAACGTACCCTTGTCTTATGGAATATTTGTATTTCAGCTACTGCTGGTGGTCTTATGGCAACTTCTTTAACTACAGCTTTACCACAATTATGGAAGATTTAAATGTTGATGTGAATACTGCTCAATGGTTAACTAGTGGTTTTGCCTTATTTTTAGCTATTATGACTCCATTTACTTCTTATCTTATTACTCGTTTTCGAACAAGAATATTATACCTTCTTTCCTTAATATTTTTTATTGCAGGTTTAGCCGTTTGTGCGGTCTCTAAGGTTTTCTGGGTTATGATGTTAGGTAGAATCATTCAAGGTTGTGGTGTTGGTTTGATTAGTTCCATAAGTCAAGTAATCATTATCAATATTTATCCTCCGGAAAAACTTGGATCCGCAATGGGATGGTATGGTTTTTCATTCAGTGTTGCCCCAATTGTTGCTCCAACTTTAGCAGGTCTCTTGGTCGATTCCATTGGTTGGCGTATGATTTTTGTTCTTTCTATTGCTATTATGATGATCGCATTAATTCATGCCTACTTCGTTGTAGATGATGTACTTAAAACAATAAAAAGAGATTTTGATACTATTTCTTTAATTATTAGTGCTTTTTCATTTGGTGGTATTACTTTAGCTATTGGTAATATGGGTAAATATGATTTCGTTTCTTATCAGGTCTTAATGATTCTTATTATTGGGTTAGTATCTACTGTTATTTTCGTAATTCGCCAATTACATCAATCCTTACCTTTCTTAGATGTTCGTATTTTCAGAAATCTTGGTTTTACTGTGAGTACTATAGCTATTTTCCTTCTTCAACTTACTTTATTAGGTAACGCTATTATCTTCCCTGTTTATGTACAACAAATTAAAGGTAAATCGGCTACTTATTCTGGTTTATCTGTATTACCTGGTTCATTAGCCTCTGCTTTAATTAGTCCTGTATCTGGTAAAATTTTTGATAAATTTGGTATCAAGTTATTATATTTTGGTGGTGCCTTATGCTTATGCGTTAGTTGCTTGTTAATGTATTTCATTAAATTTGAAGCTAGTATTTGGATTGCATCTGCTATCAATATTTTAAGATGTATTGCTATTGCTAGTTTTAATATGCCAGTATTTACATGGGGTATGGAAGTATTCCAAATAATAGAGTATCCGA
>JACVTC010000684.1:0-7500 GCA_016946835.1 Neocallimastix lanati (nom. inval.)
GTCTATGCCACAGGTTCATCATTTTATAATTGTTGATTTTCACTTTGTTGATTTCATATTTATTGTTTTGATTATCATATGTAAATTTAGATGGGTTTTTTGAGATAAAAAGTTTAAAAATGTTTTTTGTTGTCCGATATTGAATTATAAATTCTTTTTCCATCTTCATTATAAATGATAGCTTGAGTTTGAATTTTATTGTTGTTGAATATTATTTTGTAATTTTGTTTAATCAATTGATTTATTGATATTAGGTTTCTTTTGATAAAATTTGAGTAAAAAACATCCTTTAGGATAAATTTATGTTCGTCTATGTAACCAACAAAGTCTCCAATATAACTTGAACGTATTTTTTTTTCCATCGGCAAGTATAATATTTGTGTGTTGCACTTTTTGAGGTTGATAAGGGAATTAATATCATTGGTAGTGCTTATTGAAGCACCAGAATCGAGGATCCAAATCATGAAATTGTTATTATTTATTTCTCGTGTTAATTTGTTGTGATTATTATCAGTCTCGATGCTATTAATTTCTATTGCACTTTCCGAGTTATAATCTTTTATAAAATCCTCTTGATAATTATCTTTGTAATTATTAGAAGCATCTATTGAATATACTGGTTTGTTGCTTGAAGGGTTAGGATTACATTTTCTTTCTTTGTTTTTTATTTAATTTATTTTTACCAAACCTTTTAGTTTTATTTCTTTTGTTTTTGAAACACTCTTTTTGATAATGGCCGTATTTTCCACAAAGAAAGCATCTTCCATTCCTTCTTCGTCTTAATTTGTGGTTTAATTTATTATGGATATGGTTGTTTTTGGTTTGAAGGTTGAAAACGTTTTTTGGCTTTAATTCTAGTATCTCTTTTTCTTTTAACCTCGAATATACGATATCCGGAATCAGTCTTTTCACATAGGCACAGCATTCTTTCCAATTATTATTAAACTGAAAAACATTGATCCATTTTAAATCTTCTGGAAGGGCCCTGGCTAAGATTCCTACCTTTACATTGTCTGCCATTGTGGAATCTATATTCTCTAATTCCTCTATCATGTTTTGGAGGTTTGCGATAAAAATATGAATGTCATCCTCCATATTGAACTTTAATAAATTTAGTTTTTGTTTTTAGGATCATCTTTTTATGTTCAACGCCTAAAGTGAAAGATTCTTGAAGAAATTGCCACATTTGGTAGGCGGTTTTGTTGTGGCTCTTAAGCAGTGCTTTTGTTTTTTCGCCGAGGCTGTTGGTAATGATCCACTTTATGTCCTCCTTAGTAGTGTTTGGAGCATACACTAAGGACCCATCAAAATTGTCTATTATATAGTTTTTCTATATTGTCCGTGATATCGCGCCTTTTAAGTTTCTTCACAACAGGGGAACTAATATATCTTCTAAATTATTGATAGTAAGTAAATATAGGATATTGGTCCTCCAATATTGGAAATTTTCTAGAGTTAGTTCACATACATTGTTGAAGTTTTCCGAGTAGTTGAATTGAATCCCTTTGGGTAAGATATCATTGGTGATATCTATAAGACGAGAATTATTATTTCTAGCTGGTCTTGGCATGTTGAATGAATTAATACTGTAATTATTGTTTTAAACGGTTTAATCAATATATATATATTTTTAAATTGGAGAATAAAATATGAGTTTTCTTGTTGTCTTTTTTATACATTTCGAATGATATAATTATATATATGGATAAATAAATAAGTATATAAATAAATTTTATATTTTCATAATGAATATAAATCCTTTTATTGGATTGATGAATGTTGATTTGCACATTTGACTTTTTGTTAAATTAAATTAATATAAATAAAACTTTTAATATAAATATTTATATTAAAAATAACCTTTTTTTTATATATATATATACATTATAAATGATATTATTTATATGATTAATTTTATTGTATTGGTTCGTTATATTGTTAGTATTAATGATAACAATTTTATAATTAAAATTCTATTTTAGTGCTTTTATTTATATTAAATATTATTATATTGAACGATTTATATTATTATTTCCCTTTTAATTTATCATTTAATTTGAAGTTTATATTTTTTTTTTTGTTTAAATGTCTATTTTTAGTTTAATTTCATACTCCTTTAATTTATAACCTTCAGCTTAATCATTTATAGCTGACCTTAAATATTATATATATATTTTTTATTTTATATTCCTTTAATTTATAACCTTCAGCTTAAGCATTTATAGCTGACCTAAGATATTATAAATATATATTTTTATTTTATACTCTTTTACTTTATATCCTTCAGCTTAAACATTAATAGCTGACCTTGGATATTATTTATTTCTTTATTTTATCCTTCAGCTTAAAATTATAGAGCTGACTTTATTTTTTTATTCTTTTCTTTATATGCATTTTAGCTTAAATGTGAAAAACATTATTTGTTTATTTTTGTTTCCTTTATCTTTTAAACTTCAGCTTAAATATTATAGCTGATTTATCTTACTATGTTTTATTTATTTTATTTTATTATTACTTTTTTTTTTTTTTATGATTTTTATCTTTCAATGATTTATGTGTTTTTAATATTCAATACTTATCCGTTTTGAAGAATTACTGTTTATTTATAATTTTCAAAATTGAGTAATTTCTCATGTGTATATGTTCAAGAATAGAAAAATAAAAAAAATTAGTATTTGTAAGATATTGTTTATTTATTTATTTATTTATGTTTATTTATTAATAAGCAAGTATAATGAAAATTTAAAAACTTAACTTTTATGAAATTCTCAATCGGCATGACTGAGGACTCTTAATTTGTTAAAAGAACAAAATTAGATGACACTCAATTTTTATTAAAAGATATTTAAGAGTTTTGTTATTAAAGACATGTATTTTTATTAATATATTTTATTATTGCATTCTATTTTTTTATATATATTATTATGTTTATATCTATATTTTTCAAAAACAAAAAATATATCCTTTTGTATTTATACTTTTTTTATACAATGAAATTATTTCATTATTTATATTAATTTATATTTTTATTTTAATTTATTTATTGTATGACGAATCATTATTTTTAACAGTATCAAATAAATCGGTTTTAGTTATAAATTACTTAATAAAAATAACTAAAAGATAATTTCTATTAAGATTATTAAATAAACACAATAGGTAAATAAATTTGTATTTTTTCTAGCATTTTTTTAAATTAAGATTATTTAATTATTATTTAAACGATTATAAATATAAATTAAAATAAATAAATTTTTATTTTTCTAGCATTTTTTTAAATTAAGATTATTTATTTTAAATTAATATTTATATCGTTTAAATCAATTAAACATTCTTTCCATAATTTAATTAATTCATTTCTGTTCCATCCATTATAAAATAAATTTATTTCCTTACTTTTGTAATTTTCAATTAAAATTTTAATTTCATCAGTTGCACTAAATATTTTTTGCTTTTTTTTTCCAATTTCCTTTAGTTCTCATTTGATAATCATTATTAGATAAGTTTTCTTCTTCTTTTAATATATATATTAATTTATAAAATAAAGGTTTATTTGGAAATATATTATTTAAGTAGGTATTATAAGATTCTGATGCATTGTTTGTTAAATGCTCTATATTTTCATAATAATTCCAATTATTAACATTATACTTAAGTAAATAATTTTTATTAAAATATTCTAAAAATTGCAGAAAATTATTATACTTTTTTTTTTTGACAAATTCTTTTTATTATAATATAAATATCAAATATATAGTTAGGGTATATAAACGGTAAGTTCGAAATAGCTTTATAATAAATATATATATCATTATTATTCTTCACTTCATGATAACATAATATATTTTTTTGTTTTTCTAATGATCTTTTGCAATGCCAAACACAATATTTAATATTTATATTGGGAAAAACTTTTTTTGCGGCATTAGATATACCTTGTTCAAAATCACAATGAAAATTAATTGTAGTAATTAATGTATTACTCCTAAATTTATTTGCTTTTTTTTTTATTTCTTTAAATAATGTTTCATATGTAGATTGTTTTTATTTTTTAATATAGAAATGGAAGTAGTGTAAAACATATTAAATTCCCCAACATAAGTTCTTGTTATAAATAACTGATAACTAAATTTCGGTGCTGCATAAAATGTACCGTCCGCAAATATATTTTTATGATAATTCGAAAATAAATATGCTTGGAATGGTGATTGAAAGATTATTAGATCAGTATTTTTAAATATCATAAAATTTTCATTTCTTTTCGTTTTATAATATTCTGATTCAATGGGAATATCATCAAAACTTTTTATGTTTGGAGGAAATTGTTTATTTATATTTCTTATTATTTGGGATCTAATTGTACTATATTCGGGACATATAAATCCCATTTCTTGAGAAACGGCAATTAAATATATGTTTAGGTTTTATATCCATAGGAATTGAATTTTTTTTTAATTTCTTCCTTAATTTTATGTTTTGCTACTGATATAGACACATCAATTTCTTTTTCGAAATGGTTATGTAAACTTTCATATTTTAAAACCTCCTTTTTATCATTTAAAATAATTAAAGATTTACATTTATTTAAAGTCTTATATTCAGTGCATCTAAAAATTTTTGATTTATCTTTCCTTTGAAATGAAAAATTAAATTTGTGTTTTTTATTAATAATAATTTGTTCATTTCCTCGATTTGTTTTACTTATTTCAATTTCTATATTGTCTTCCATTGATAATTAAAAATTTTCAATAAAATATTTTAATAAATATATTTTTAAATGCTTTGAAACTTTTTTTTTTTAATAATTAAAATAATAAACCTTTTTTTAATTAATTATATAATTATTTAAATAATTATTTAATTATTAATTATTTATTATATCTTTATTTACTATTTTATTTATTTATTTTTATTTTTATTTTTTATTTTTTATTTTATTTTATTTTTTTATTTTTTAATGCTTAAAAAATAAATTTTTATTTATTTTTATTTTATTTTTTAATGTTTAAAAAGAAGTTTTCTTATTTCTTATTTTTTTTTTTATTTTTTAAGCATTAAAAAATAAAATAAAAATAAATAAAAATAAATAAATAAAATAGTAAATAAAGAAATAATAAATAATTTATAATTAAATAATTATTTAAATAATTATATAATTAATTAAAAAATGTTTTATTATTTTAATTATTAAAAAAAAAAAGTTTCAAAGCATTTAAAAGTATATTTATTAAAATATTTTATTGAAAAATTTTAATTATTAATGGAAGACAATATAGAAATTGAAATAGGTGAAATAAATCGAGGAAATGAACAAATTATTATTAATAAAAAATACGAATTTAATTTTTCATTTCAAAGGAAAGATAAATCAAAAATTTTTAGATGCACTGAATATAAGACTTTAAATAAATGTAAATCTTTAATTATTTTAAATGATAAAAAGGAGGTTTTAAAATATGAAAGTTTACATAACCATTTCGAAAAAGAAATTGATGTGTCTATATCAGTAGCAAAACATAAAATTAAGGAAGAAATTAAAAAAAAATTCAATTCCTATGGATATAAAACCTAAACATATATTTAATTGCCGTTTCTCAAGAAATGGGATTTATATGTCCCGAATATAGTACAATTAGATCCCAAATAATAAGAAATATAAATAAACAATTTCCTCCAAACATAAAAAGTTTTGATGATATTCCCATTGAATCAGAATATTATAAAACGAAAAGAAATGAAAATTTTATGATATTTAAAAATACTGATCTAATAATCTTTCAATCACCATTCCAAGCATATTTATTTTCGAATTATCATAAAAATATATTTGCGGACGGTACATTTTATGCAGCACCGAAATTTAGTTATCAGTTATTTATAACAAGAACTTATGTTGGGGAATTTAATATGTTTTACACTACTTCCATTTCTATATTAAAAAATAAAAAACAATCTACATATGAAACATTATTTAAAGAAATAAAATAAAAAATGCAAATAAATTTAGGAGTAATACATTAATTACTACAATTAATTTTCATTGTGATTTTGAACAAGGTATATCTAATGCCGCAAAAAAAGTTTTTCCCAATATAAATATTAAATATTGTGTTTGGCATTGCAAAAGATCATTAGAAAAACAAAAAAATATATTATGTTATCATGAAGTGAAGAATAATAATGATATATATATTTATTATAAAGCTATTTCGAACTTACCGTTTATATACCCTAACTATATATTTGATATTTATATTATAATAAAAAGAATTTGTCAAAAAAAAAAGTATAATAATTTTCTGCAATTTTTAGAATATTTTAATAAAAATTATTTACTTAAGTATAATGTTAATAATTGGAATTATTATGAAAATATAGAGCATTTAACAAACAATGCATCAGAATCTTATAATACCTACTTAAATAATATATTTCCAAATAAACCTTTATTTTATAAATTAATATATATATTAAAAGAAGAAGAAAACTTATCTAATAATGATTATCAAATGAGAACTAAAGGAAATTGGAAAAAAAAAAGCAAAAAATATTTAGTGCAACTGATGAAATTAAAATTTTAATTGAAAATTACAAAAGTAAGGAAATAAATTTATTTTATAATGGATGGAACAGAAATGAATTAATTAAATTATGGAAAGAATGTTTAATTGATTTAAACGATATAAATATTAATTTAAAATAAATAATCTTAATTTAAAAAAATGCTAGAAAAATAAAAATTTATTTATTTTAAATTTTTATTTATAATCGTTTATATAGTAATTAAATAATCTTAATTTAAAAAAATGCTAGAAAAATACAAATTTATTTACCTATTGTGTTTATTTAATAATCTTAATAGAAATTATCTTTTAGTTATTTTTATTAAGTAATTTATAACAAAAATCGATTTATTTGATACAAGTTAAAATTTTATTAATATCAATATCAATATTATATAATTATAAATTTTATTAATATAAATATCAATATTATATAATTATAAATTTTATTAATATCAATATCAATATTATATTATTATAAATTTTAATAATATTAATATACTTTTCAAAATTAATTATGTTATTAAAATATTAAATTCAATAAAAGATTTTTATTATTTTATTAAAATTATCATTGTTATTATTATATTTTAATAATAATTGATTCATATTGATCAAACATTATAAAAATTACTATGCAAATAATTAATTATTTTAATAGAATCAATTATTCAACTCTTATTGTTTTAATTTTTAATTCTTATATCATTTAAATTAATATATATATATATCGTTTATGAAAATATGAATTATAAATAATAAAAATTATTTACTTTGCATTTAAATTTTTTATTTACTATAATAAAATATAATAATTAAAAGACAAACGTTATTATAACTAAATTTTTTTTTTTTAGAAATATAAATGAAAAAAAATTAAATTATATTAGATTCCTATATATATAAAATAATTATTATATCTTTTTTTATTTTATTT
>JACVTC010000685.1:0-11945 GCA_016946835.1 Neocallimastix lanati (nom. inval.)
ACATATCTTACACTAATATATTAATATATATATAACATTACTCCTTTAATTATTATAATTATAAATCTTTATATTTTTGTTTCTAACAAATATTTTCATACTTTATTGAGTATATATTAAAATTATTTGAGGATTAGAAATAATGAAAGCGTTTAATATTAAATGAATTATGAAATTAATATCTTTGTATATAAAAAATATAAATTATATTATAATTCCAAATGATAATAATTTATTTAAATTTTATTAAAATAAATTTAAATTAAAGTAAAATTTTAGAATTTTGAAAATTTAAATTTTAAAAATTTAAAGTAAGAATATTATTAAATATAGTAGAAATTAATTCAAAAATGATTTCTAAAGTCATAAACGAATAAAAGTATTAGTTGAAATTTTAAATTTATAATAATTTGAATTTAGCTAAATAAACAATGAAATTTTAATGCATTTATAAACTTCACATTTAAAATTTGAAGGAACAAATATTTTCCATTATGAAAATAAACAAATAAACAAATAAATAAAATTAATGAAATTAATGAAATTACAAAATATTTAAATTTCAATATTTTATCTAAATTTATTTAATAAAAAAATTTATATATTTTATTTTAGAAACAAATAATTTCATATTGAAATTATAAAATAAACAATTAAAAATGAATGTGAATAATAAATCTTCAGTTATTATTATATTATTTTTTGCTCTCTTATTTATTAAATTAGACTATGCTTTTGTCCTAAAAGAATCGAATAATCTAAAATTATTACAACGTTGCAAAAAAAGATGCCAAAATAAAAATATAAATTCAATAAGATTTTGCAAAAAATGTCATTCTTTAGGAATGCTTAATAACAATGTAATATCGGAGAAGAAAAATTCAGTAATAATGTTATCCAGTTCTTCAAAATTTGACTACAATAAAATTGAAAATTTGATCATTTTTGGAGATTCTCATTCATCAGTTGATACAAATTTTACAGATATGTCTTATACCGGTAATTGCCATTCAGGGGGTAAAAATTGGCCTTTACATCTTTTAGATTTTAATAGTAATATAAAATTATTGAATTTTGCAACAAGAGGAGCGGTTGTTGATTCAAATATTGCCTATCATAAAAATGATACAATTGATTTTTTAAGGCAATATAAATTATTTTATGAAAAAACAACTTGTGAAAAGAAATCACTTAATGAATGGAATAGTTATAATACATTATTTGTAATTTATATAGGAACAAACGATATTGGTCATATAAATAATAAATGTAAAAATGAACATTCTATTTTTTGTACTAAAAATAATAAACCAGTAAATGATAATATAAACGATATTATTGATATCATTTTTAATATAATTTATAAATTATACAATTTTGGTGCAAGAAATATAATGATATTTACTATATCTCCAAAACGCTATATCTTAGATAATTATTTAAAAAATGATGTCTTAAGTTTTAACAATAATATAATTGAAAAATCAAAGTATTTTTTTAAAAAGCATTCTGACATTAACTTTATTATTTATAATACTGCTGATAAATTTAAAGATATCATTTCTAATTGTAATATGTATAAATTAAAAGATTGTACCAATATGTGGAAATTAAATAAAGAAAATAATTTATCAGATTATTTATGGTTTGATAGTCATCTAACTGATCATGGAAATAAAATTTTAGCAGAGGATATTAATTATTTACTTTACTCTTTAAATAATTAAATCAATATTAAATTAGTAAATTAAATAATATATAGTTAAAAATGTTTACATTTATGTCAACTTTGTTAATATTATAAAAGTTAATAATGAGTAATATTAAATTAACTAGTACAAATTATGTTTTTTATTTGTTCACATTTACTTAAAATTATAATAATAGTTATGAAGAGAAAAATACTTTAAATGTATGTTAGAACAAAATCATCAAACATCTATAATTGTTGTTATAAATTGATATTTTAATAAATAAAATATAATTCAATTTTAATACACAATATTATAATTTATAATTAATTTTAATAGTTATTGCTAAAATTACATAGTCAAAAAATATAAAGGTTAATGCTAGTTTATAAAGGAGATTATAATTTAAAGTGATAAAAATCCTAATATATAAGAAGTATTCAATATTCACAAATTAAGATATCATAGTATTATCCTTTAAGAGAAAAGTTTTCCTCATATTAACGAAATATATATATTATAGATACATCTGATAATAATGATATAATAAAATAGAAGTTAAATTTTTTTTTTTTTTTTTATTTCTAGAAAATGAAATATTAAAATTTATTTTAATTTAAACTTAAAAGAAAAAAAAAGTTGATTATTTCTACTTTAAATATTATTATTATTTTAAAATTATTAGAAGAAGTATTTATTAAAGTATTTTTAGCTTATTTTTTTTTTATAATTATATTATTTTTTTCTAAACTACTAATAATCAACAATATTTTATTATATAATGAATAATTCTAACCCATTATATTAGTTATTAATAACATTACTTATTTTATTTTGTATTATTTTTAACTGTTTATTAATAACTTTTATTAGTAAATTATTTGTGTATCCTTTAATATTTTACTTGTTTTTTTTATTTCATTATTTTTTTTATATTTTTATATTTGTTTCATTTTTATCTTTTATTATATATTTTTTTTTTGGTTTTCAAAATAGAATTTTTTTTTTATTTTTTAATAAAACGAATATTTTTTTTATATTTTGCTAGGGATTAACTAAAGAGTTTTTGTTTATCAAGATATCTGTAATTGAGAAATGTATCTGATCTTGGAGGTGGAAGATTTTATATAATTAATATTTATTTTATTATAAGTTTATAAATTTTTTATTAGCTTAATAAATATTTATGAAATTGATCTTTTTTCGATCGATAAAAGTAAATAGAAAATTGTTAGTTTTCATATAAATTTCATATTATTATTTTTACAACAAACATAATAAAGTTAATGAAAATATAAAATAATTTTAGTTCTTGAGATTAATTATAAAATAAAAATTTATTGTCATCAAATCATTTATTTAATATATTAAATACTGACTAATTTTATTAATTATGTTGGAAATAAAAACAACATTCATTTTTATTATTAATTTAAATATATCCAATTATTTGTTATGAATAAATTAATGTATTGTTTCATGAATGATATAAATTATTCTATGATTCATAAAAATAAAATTTCTCTTCTTAATCTTTTTATTGATAATTATAAATTCAAAATAAAACTAATAAAAGATTACATAAATTAAAACTTTTATATTTGGTGTTTAAAATTGTTCTTAAAAGATTAAGAGTCTCAACTCATCCAGTTGAGCAATATATCAAAGCTAAGTTGAAATATTTAATAATATATATATATTTATAACTATAAATTTCATATACTTAATTTTTTTTTAAATTTACAGGAAACGATTTTTTTTTTGAACCAGAACCATCAATTACAAAATTTTGAGGACATAATAATAAATAAATTAACATATATAGATAGTAACATATATAATAATGAAATAAAAATTAGATTATTTCAGATAAACACTCCTTAAAATAATTAATTAAGATGAAAATAATTGATAGTCATCTAATTAAGTTACAAATTTAAGACATAGAGTCAACTAATAAACACTAATTTGAAAATATAAATTGAATGATAGTCAAATAGTGGTTGTTAAGTTGAAAATAATAATGATTATTAAACACCAAAAACAAATATTGAGAAAATTAGATATATTTTTAGAATAATATTTTATATATAATACTTAATACTTAATTTTATTTATCTTTATTTTTTATAATTACAAAAGTGTATATATTTTTAACAAGGTTACATTTTATTTCTTTTATAATTTTATTTAAATATAATAATATTCTGATTGGGTAAAATATATTAAAGTCATTATTAAGTATTTATTTTTTTTTTATATTCTAACATTCCTCCTAAAATATGACTTTCCTAAAATGTCATTTTTTTAATTTATATTATTTCAAATAAAATATAAATCATCAATTTTTGTTAATAAGGAATTTCTAAATTTATCCATTAATGTCCCATTTAAATACTTCGTAAACCCATAAACTATTTAATAAATAACAATAAGTTTTAGACACATTAATGTTTATAATAGTTTAATTTATTTATATTATAGATATTTTATTATTTATTAATATATATTTTATAAAAATAGAACTAAAGAAAAACATATTCATTTAGAAAGCTTTTATACATGAATATTATTTATTAAACTAATTGATTGGTTAATATAAAATGAAGTATAGTAAATATATTTTAACACTCCTTCTCAAATGTAACTTCGTTTCAATGTTACATTTGTTTAATTTTAACTATATTTTTTAGAATTAAAATTTTAAATCCTCAATTTTATATAATAAAGAATTTCTGAATTTTTCCATAAGAGTGTTATTCAGATATTTAGTGAATCCATCGGCCAAATTATTTTGAGATTGAATATATTCTAATTTTATAAAATTTTTATTTATTATTTCTCTAATATAATGAATTCTTATATCTATATGTTTTGTCTTCGGATTAATAGATTGATTTTTGCTATTGAATATGGCAGCTTTGTTATCTATTTTTATTTTAATACATTTAATATTATAATATAATTCTTTCATTAAGTTTAAATACCAAATGCAGTGCTTGCCACATTCACTCAGACTATAATACTCCGATTCTGCAGTAGATGTTGACACACAGTGTTGTAGCTTGGAACACCAGCTAGTTGGTGCGTTGCCCATGGTTACTAAAAAACCTGTTGTTGATCTTCTGGTTTCAGTATCTCCTGCAAAGTCGGCATCAACAAAGGCTTCTATTCCTAGTTTCCTTGTATAGTTTATCCCGTAACTTGTTGTTCCTTTAAGATATCTTAGTATTCTTACGACATTGTTCCAGTCTTCCATATTTGGATTATTTGATTTTCGTGCTGCTTTACTTACCGAAAATAGAATATCAGGTCTGGTGCATATAGCAATATAGAGTAAATTTCCTATTGCACTTCGGTAGATAGTTTGATTAAACTTTATATTTCTAAGTTTGTCGTCCGTAATTGGTTTTGTATTCCTTAATGGTTTTTCATTATTCATATTGAATTTTTCTAAAACCTCTATAATGTATCTTCTTTGATGTATAAAATATCCGTTTTTGTGTTTAACAAATTTTATTCCGATAACGAAATCCACCTCTCCAATTTCTTTTATTTTATATTTTCTTTTGAAATATTCTTTTATAATTTTAATTTCATTCTCTTTTCCAGCGATTAAAATATCGTCAACATAAATACCGACGATACATAAAATGTTTTTATTTTTACCATTTTTTACATATATACATAGTTCACTTACCATTCTTCTAAGTCCTATTTTAGTTAAGAATTTATTAATTTCTTTATTCCATTCTCGTCCGCTTTGTTTCAGACCATATATAGCCTTGTTTAATTTCCAGTATTTTCTATTAAAATCTGGATGACCTTCTGGAGGTTTCATATAAATATTTTCACTTAACTTGGCATTAAGGTAAGCAGCGTTTATATCGATTTGTTCTATATTAAAATTATTTTGGGCAGCAATTGAAGTTAAAATTCTGATAGAGTCGTGTTTTAACGTTGGTGCAAAAGTATCATGAAAGTCTATTCCAAATTCTTGGGTAAAACCTCGTGCTACCAATCTTGCCTTTCTTTTTGTTATCTCGCCATTCGCATTTCTTTTATATTTGAAAATCCATCATGAGGAAATTACATTGGCATTTTTGGGTATATATTTAATTGTATTAAATACATTTAAGTTTTTCATATTGCTTAATTCTTCATTTACTGCATTAATCCATTCTTTTCTATCGATTAAATTTTGAATGTCTTTATAATTTTCTGGTTCTCTTAAGGTATTTGTTGTCTTTTTTCTTTTGTTATTACTTTCATTTATAATATTCATAGTTCTTTTTTTATTATTGGTCTCGATATTATTTAATTTAAATGAATTGTTATTAGTCAATAAAGTATTTATAATTTCGTTTCCATTACGTTGAATATAATTTTTATTGATAATTGCGTTGTCATTTACTCTGCTGCTTTCAATATTATTATTATTATTGATTGTTTTATTGGCTGTATTATCATTTATTTTATTATTATTATCTTCTATATTTTGGCTATTATTATTATTTTCAATATTATTATTATTAATTCTAATTTTATTATTACTATTATTTGTATTATTATTATTACTATTATTTGTATTATTATTATTATTATTATTATTTATATTATTATTATTGATAAAATTATTATTGGTTATGTTATTATTATTAATATTATTATTGTTTATATTATTATTATTATTTGTATTATTATTAATGAAATTATTGTTATGGTTATTATTATTGATATTTTCATTGTTATTGTTACTATTATTGTTACTGTAATTATTATTTCTTTGTTTTTTGTTATATTTTCTTTTATTCTTAGAATTATTTTTATTGATTATATCTTCGTATATATTTTGTATATTGCTATTATTTAATATTGGTGAATTACTTAGGATGTTTTCTGAATTAAAAAATTCATTAGAACCTGGATAATCAATTTTATTTAATTTTTGTTGAATATTATGATTAATGTTATATGTATTGGTATCGTATGTATTTTTATTATAGTATGTATTATATGTATTATCTCCCCTGATTTCGTGATCCGGAATAAAATTGGAAAATTCAGTTGAGCATTCTTTAAGATAACTGTTTCCAGGATTGGATTCGAAAAAAGCAACAGATCTAGATAGGATTATTTTATTAGTAGTAATATCTAAAATTTTGTAAGCTGATGGATTTTCAGAGTATCCTAGAAAAATCCCTGGTTTAGTATTGTTATCGAATTTAGATCTAAAGACTTTAGGAATAAAGAAATAAACTTTGCATCCAAATACTTTAATATTTGAATAGTTGACCTTTGTTTTGTTAATTATTTCATAAGGTATTTTCATATTTATTCCTTTGTGTGGAATGCGATTATGTATATAATTAGCAGTAGAGGTAGCATCTTCCCAAAATTGGTGACTAAGTTTAGAGTCATTCAGCATAGCTTTGGCGGAATTAATTAGGGTGCCATTGAAGCGTTCCACTCTTCCATTTTGTTGTGGGTTATATGGTACAGTTAGCTGATGTTTGATACCATAAGATTTAAAGAATAAATTAAAATTATTATTGCAAAATTCTGTACCATTATCCGTTCGAATATATATAATTCTAGTATTATACTTATTTTTAATACTTAAAAACCAATTGTAAAATGAGTTAAAGGTGTCACTTTTAGATTTTAAAAACAAAGTCCATCCATAGCGTGAATAGTCATCGAGGATTGTAAAAAGATATTTGTTACCATAAAGTGATTCAGGAAGAGGACCAACCAAGTCCATGTGAAGTAATTCAAATATATGTTTCGACTTATTTGTTGCTTGCTTATATGGTTTATTTTTAAGTTTTGAATTCATACAAATTGGGCATTGATTAACTGGTGTATTAAGTTTTAATAATTTGTTTTTAATATGACTAATATCAAAATGACATAATCTTCTATGCCATAAATTTAATCTCTTTGCTGCATTTGGTGTAGTGAAATTTATTTCTAAATTATTATGTTGATTGTTATTATTATTGAGATTTATTTTATTATTGGAAAACCAAATTTTAAATGTATTAGTCTTGGTCGCAGTGATGTTAACTATTCTTTTATCATTGCTATCGTAAATGATTGCATATGATTTATTATTTGAATTATTAAAAACAATTTTATAATTTTCTTTTAGTAATTTGCATATGGATATTAAATTTTTATTGATGGCTGGAGAGTAGTATACCTCATTAAGTATTATTTCATTGTTGTTTACATATCCCTTAAATTTTCCTTTATGGCCAGCTGTAATTATTTGTCCATTAGCTAGATTAATTTCTTCATTACATTTTTTTATGTCTATTAGAAGATTAAGATTGCTTGTGATATTGATTGAAGCACCGGAGTCCAAAATCCAACATGAAAGAAAATTTTTATCACTATCTTCATTTAAAAATTCTTTTTCAACGTTACAGTAATTTAATTCAATATTATTTTCTGTATTATAATCTTTAGTAAAGGCATCTGCGTATATTGTGTCATAATTACTTGAAGAGGCATCATTAGTGTTCACATAATTAATATCGTTTTGAAATTTTCTTTTGTTTTTAGTTCTTTTATTAAATTTATTTTTGTTTTTATTTTTATATAAATTATTTTTTCTGAATTTACATTCATAGAAGTAATGTCCTCTTCTTCCACAATAGTTGCATCTTCCACTACTCCTTTTGAGGCTTTTTCTTTTACCTTTAGTTCTATTATTGTTTCGATAATTCTTACTCTTTCTTGTTTCAGCATTGAAGAGAACATTATTGTTGTTTTCCTGAATTGAATTTTTTTCTTTTAAATTAGATAAAACGATATTAGGGATGATTTCCTTAACATAGGAGCAGCATGATTCCCAACTCTTATGTTGAAAAACGTTTATCCACCTTAGATCTTCAGGTAAGCATCTATTTAGAATGCCGATTTTTGTATTTATACTAAGGTCATTGTCAATTTTCTCAAGTTCGTCTATTAAATTTTGCAAATTGGCAATGTATATATTTATATCGGTCTTGGTGTCAAACTTCATTGTTTCAATTTTGTTTTGGATTTCGATTTTTCTTCTTTCCTTGCTTTTGGTAAACGATTCTTGGAAGATGTTCCAAATTTGAAAAGCGGTCTTTTCATTTCCATTTATTAGTTTTTGTGTTTGTTCTCCAAGCCCATTTATGATAATCCATTTGGCCGTGATGTCGTTAGTTATATCAATGTTTTTAGTGTTCTTTTCATAAACTAACGAACTATCAAATTGATCCTCCGGGTAATCTGTTAATTCTTCTCTTATATCTCTCTTTCTTAACTTCTTTACAATTGGATGAAGGACATATTTGGTTAATTTATTTATTGTTAGCAAATACAGAATTTTTCTTCTCCAACCAGGGTAGTTTTCTGTATTTAGTTCAGTAATTTGGTTGAAATTTTCGGAATAATTAAAGGTTATTCCGTTATGTGTAATATCTTCTCCGGTGAGGTTGATAACTTGTTCTTGGTTTCTTCTTCTTCCAGCCATTTCGAGTACTTTTGAAATTTAAAATTTTTATTATTGTTTTAAATTAATTATATATTTTTTTAAAATCTCAATTAATAAAAATACATTAGTAGTTTTAAAAAAAAATATTATAATATTTAATTCTGTTGATTTTTATTAATTTATTAGTATTAATTTGTTATATTAAAAATTCTCATTTTAATTTTTACTTAAATTTGATTTCATTAATTTGTTACTATTTTTATCTTATTTAGTATTGTAATACCAAACTTTTATAAATAAGGCATTTATATTATTTAATTTATTATTAATTTTGATTAAATAAAAGTGATTATTATTTGATTAGATTTTTTTATTTTTTATTCATTGATTAGTTTTATAATTTCATTTTAATATATTTGATATATTATATAATGTGATTTATTCAAAATTTTATTTAATACATATAATTAGTTTTATTATTATTATTTTAATTTATTTATATTTTTTTTATATTAATAATATTTTAGTTTCAAATTTATCTAAATACCATCAGTTGACTATTTATTTCTCATCTTGATGATATTAGATTTAATTTAATTTAATATTAGTATCATCAGTTGACTATTTATTTCTCATCTTGATGATACTGTGTTTATTTTATTTTTAATATTAATATCATCAGTTGACAATAAATTTTTCATCTTGATGATATCATTTTTATTTTATTTTAATATTAATATCATCAGTTGACAATAAATTTTTCATCTTGATGATATTAATTTTATTATTTAACAATTTAATTATAATTTTATTTATTGTTGATTAAAAAAAAAAATATCTTTATTTCTTATGGATTTGATTCGGTAATAAATAAAATACAATAAATAGTAAAAATAATAATTTATTAGTTCTTTGGTTTTATTGAAAGGTAAAAATAGAAAAATTTAATTTATATTATAAATTAACTTTATTTTAATTCAAACTCAATTAGTAGATTGAGACTCTTAATCTTTTAGACACATTAATGTTTATAATAGTTTAATTTATTTATATTATAGATATTTTATTATTTATTAATATATATTTTATAAAAATAGAACTAAAGAAAAACATATTCATTTAGAAAGCTTTTATACATGAATATTATTTATTAAACTAATTGATTGGTTAATATAAAATGAAGTATAGTAAATATATTTTAACAATAAGCAAAATACCAATTTATTAATAAATATTATTATATTCTTATATTAAAATATTAAGAATTTTGTAATAAAAAAAATATTTTAAAACTTTAATATATAGTTTGGTTAATCCTTTTATTTTAAAAATTAATAAGTTACGTTTTATTAATTCTTTTTAATTTATTATTGGTATATAAGTAATATTTAATATGATAAATTTAATAATTTTTTTTAATTTTTTTTATTATTTCCTTATTTATAATAATAAAATTTAAAATTTAAAATTTTATAATAATATTAAATATTATTAAATAACAAAAAAAAAAATTATTATAACGTTTAAATTTATCAAATTTTTTTTAATACATACCTCGAATCAATCCAATACCAGAAAGGAAATGCGTTGTTGAATAAAATAGCTGAAATAATAATATTTTTAAAAAATTTTAATACTTAAAACTAAATTTAATATAATAGAGGTATAAATAGATGTAAAATACTATACACCAAAAATACATATATATCTGAAATATATTATAAATACATTATATACATATATTTTAAAAAAAATGATTATTAAAATTTTGAAAATTATTTACCGTAAATAATTATAATGTTTATAATAATACTTATTGAAAAATAATTTTAAATAAAATGAATAAGTGTATTCCTTGAATTTAAATATTTGATAAAAAGAATGATTAATGGACAAAAGTAATATAGTTTTTTATTGATTTTATTGTTGGCAGTTTATATATATGCTATTGACTTTTAATTTTTGATGAAAATAATATTAAATTGGAAGTGATAATAAATGCTTTATTATGAAAATAATTTAAAATATAAAATATATTTATAAAAACAAATATTATATTAGAATTTTTTATTAATCCATACAACATAAATTTTATTAAAAAAACTTTAATATATAGAAAATATATTTTTAATATTATTATATAAATGTATATTAATTTTTTTTTTAAAAAATAATTAATACATATTTTCGTTTAGTTTTCATATATAAGTTTTTTTTCAAGTATTTGTATAATTTTTATAAAATTATTATTGCTAAAAAATCCAAATATTAATTGTATATATAAATGATACTTCACTTAAACCAACTGGTATATATGGTATATATAGTTTTCATTAATGAATGAAATAAAAACCAAAAATACTTTAAAAAAAAGTGAATTATACAATAAAAAAAATTAATGACAATGATTTATAATTTAATAATTCTTGTCATATATTATAGTAAATTTAATAATATATTAAATTTATTTATTAGTATGTTTATTATATAATATATAATACATATAAGAATTGTTTATTTTAATTCATTTATTTAATTTTGTTTTTTTATGTCTTTGAATATATATTTATATTTATATTTATATATATATATATATATTAGAATTTAATATACTTTTTTTTATAATAGAATTTAATATACTTTTTTTTTTAATAACTTTATTATATATTATTTATATACTGTTCAATAATACTTTTTATTATATATATATAATGCTTTTATTATTATCCTATTTATTATTTATTTGTTATTGATAGTTGTTTGGGCTTATTTTAATAGAA
>JACVTC010000686.1:5000-11944 GCA_016946835.1 Neocallimastix lanati (nom. inval.)
GTTATCATTGTTATTGTAATTACTATAATTAACATTATCATTATCATTAATTATTATCAATTATTATCATTATCATTAATTATTATCAATTATTATTATTATTATTATTATTATTATTATTGTTATTATTATTGTTTGCTATTATTATTATCAATCATGTTTCATATTTTTGGTAAATCAACTCAAAAAAAACATGACTAATTAATTAATTGTTTTAAAGTTTCATTAATATATTTCTATATTAAAAATTAAAAAAAAAAAAATTATCTATTCTTTAAATTAATTAATTTGGAATAATACTATTGAATACTTTCTTTTGTTCTATTGGTTGAATATTTATTTTGAATATCAAAAAAATAAATAAATAAATAAATAAGTAAATAAATAAATAAATAAATAATAAACATATTTTTTTTTACTATATTAAATATTATATTTATTATATTTATTATATTTATTATATTTATTATATTTATTATTTATTATATTTTTTTTTAGTGAATATATATATAAAAGTAAAAATAGCATATATTGATATATGTTACAAATTACTAAAAATAATATATTTTAATATATATATTAAATATATATTTATCCACAAATTGAACATATGTAACAAAGGGTTCATATTATATTTTATTAATATAAATATTTAAGTAATTAATAGAAATGTCTAAAGTTTGATATAAATGAATAATTTTCATTAAATTGAACTATTGCCAATATATATAAATAATATATTAACATTATAAACATATAAAATGACATTAAAATACAAAAAAATGAAATAAAAAAAGGAAATGAAACAGGAAAATTAGATAAACTTTAAAATATGATTAATGAATTAAATGTAGAAAAAATTTCCATTTTAATTAATTTAATGACGCATAACATAATTAAACTTTAAAATTAATTAAATTTATCAGTATCATGAAATTAATTAATAAAAATAAAAATAAAAAAAATATATCATATATTATATATAAATAAATAAGTAAAAAATAAATAAATGATTAATAAAATAATTAATACGAAATTTAGATCAATAGTTTGATGTTAAATAAATAAATAAATAAATAAATAAATAAAACATTCAATTATAATTAATAAATAAATTAATAAATAAATAAAACATTCAATTATAATAAATTATAATACTAACAACAGATAAACGATTATTAAAAACATTCAAATTATACTATATTATAATATTAATAGATAAACATAGACTTGCACATATGGGTACCCATCTCCCATATGGCCATACAGTTATTAATTAACTGTAAGGTGATGATTTATTGGCATACTGTATCAGCTTCGCCGCTCTCAATCGTCGTTACACACTGCCCGGAGATGCATTCCTAACGTTCCTACATATATCTCTAATGACCACGAGCATCAGAACGGAACCATTAACTCCTCCCTAGTGGGTGTAATCATTGGCGATTGGAAATTTTACAATCATCAAGGTCTATGCTTCAATTCAAAGCGTAGTATCAGGGATGGGTGAAATAATCATTTGAGGGAAAGCCTTATGGACATCACGTGTGGTCTCATGATATCCCAGGATAGAAACCTCATCCGATTATTTGGTGCCATGCCGAGGATTCGAACCCCGCCCTCTACAGTGACCTGTATCGTCCTAACCGACTGGACCAACATGGCATAATATTAATAGATAAAACGATTATTTAAAAGTTTTTCAAATGGATATAGAATAAATGAAAAATAATAAAAATTAAAATTTTATGATTAATAATCGCATCTAATATTTTTACAATGATATATATATTCTGATAATTATGAGAAGTTTTAATCTTCTTTATCTTGTACTTTAAAAACAATTTTAAGGATTTATACAAGTATTAATTTTTTTTTTTATATATTTTGTTATTTTAATTAAATAATAAAAGTTTCAGATCTTGTTTTAATAGTATGATACAAAGTTACAATATAATAAAAAAAAATTAAAATATTTGAATGAAATAAATTTATTACTAAAAATATTACTGACGATTAATATATTATGGAGATTTCTTTCTGGCGAGGAAACATCAACTTTATTTAAAGTATATACTTGACATTATCAAAATTCAATATAATTTTTATATTTTAACAAAAATAATAAAATAAAATAAAATAAAATTCAATATAATTTTTATATTTTAACAAAAATAATAAAAAATAAAATAAAAAAATAAAATAAAAAATAAAAAATAAAAAATAAAAAATAAAAAATAAAAAATAAAAATTAAAAATTAAAAAAAAAAAATTAAAAAATTAAAAATTAAAAAATTAAAATTGGAATCATTTTTTACTTTACAATGAGTCATTTTTTTAATATAAAATTTTTTTTTTTTTTTTTTTTTTTTATTTTAAAGTATTTCAATTTTTATATTGGTTTGGATATAACTTTTACATTTCAAAATAATATATATATATAAAAAAATTTAAAAATAAAAATAAAAATAAAAATAAAATAAAATAAAATAAATTCTAAAAAAAAATAAATAATACTATAATTAAAAAATAATAAATTGAAATAATAATAATAATATTATTATTATTTGTTATTATTTAATTATTACTAGTAGTATTAGTAATAGTATTAGTAATATTGTTATTATTTATTATTTGTATTAGTTAACTAGTATTATGAAAAGTTAACATTTAAAATAATATTATTTTTTTCATATATATGTTTTTGTTAATCGTCGATTAAAAAAATCAATTTTGCTCCTGGCGGGGGTCGAACCCGCGATCTTCGCGTTGCATAAGAGGATCACCCTTATAAGCACGACGCCTTAAACCTCTAGGCTACAGGAGCTAATTCCTTGATTTCAATTTTTTTTTAAACCTGGAAAAATAATTCATTATTATAATGTTTAGCTTTTTTTGTCACGAATATTTAGTAAATTTAAAATTAAAATTCACTAATAATTCAGCAAAATTGAATCTCAAATTGAAAGTATTCTCTTAATTCGATTTTTTTTGCACAAAAATTAATTATTCATTAATAATAAACAAAGGGTTTGGATAAAATTTTCAATAAAATTAAATCAATATAATTTAACCCTTCAAGACTGATAAATAGTAAAAATAATTAGCCAAGACAAAAATGACAATAACTTTTTCAAATATATTTGGAGTTTTCTCGTTGATTTTAGGCACCACTGATTTCTAGCTCATTTGGAAGCTCTTACTCGAAATCTACCTACAACTTATATTAAAATTTCAAATTTCCAATAGTTCTCAAGATATTGGACTTTAAAAATTTAAATATCTATATAATTAGTAATTATATTAGTAACAATTAATACTTTGAAATTAGTATAAAAAGTAATTTTCTAAATTCTTTTTTCCTTTGTAAGATTATTAATCTAATTAACCTAACTAACAATAATCATATTAATTATAACAATAATTCTTAATATTAATCTTAATAAAATTTATTATTAAAATATTAGATAAAATTCTAATAAAACATAAATTTTTTAAATATTGAATTTCTTAATTACAGAAACTTTGCTTGTCATAAATTATTTAATTTAATTAAATTAAATTGTTAATAATTAAAATTTAAACATCTTAAGTTGACCTAACCAACTTAACCCAAAAAACTTCTCCACATATTTATAACATTTTTTGTCACAACTATTTAGTAGATTTAAATTTGAAATCACTAATAGATTAATTGAAATTAAATTTCATTATTGATAATTTCATTTTAAAATTTGATTGTGATTATAAAAATAAATACTATTGGGAATATTTAATATTTAGAAACAAAAGGGTTTGGACTATTTAAATAATAAAATTAATGGGGATAGTTCATTTCGCAATGTAGCATATAATATTTCTAAAATAAAGCCATACATTTTTTAAGATATTCTATACAATCATAAATGAATATATATAAATAATTATTATTTCAAAAGAAATAATATTTTAATTCTATTAAAAAAGAATTATATTCAATAGAAAGTCATGCTCAAAATCTATATAACATATATCGATTTCAACTCATTTGGGCAGCTAGAACGCGAAATACTGAACTATAAAGAATTTTAATTATATAAAAAATAATTTTAATAACTTGAATGGACCGTAAATAATAAATTGATATTTTTATATAGATATAATCTTTTAACTTGTACTTATTAATTATTTTAAACAAAATTATTAATTAAATTATACGGAATTAAAAATTGATAATAATTTATAATATTTTAAATGACTTTATAGTTTTGGATAAATTTGTATAATAATTATTAGTAATAAGTTAATAAAATTAATTTTTAAAAATTCTAAGGAATTCTTTACATGTTTAAAGATTTTTAATGATATTTATTATTAAAATATTAAATATTCTAAGGAATTCTTTACATGTTTAAAGATTTTTAATGATATTTATTATTAAAATATTAAATAAAGGATACTAATAAAACATATTTTTTTTTGAATATTGAATTTCTTAATTACAAAAACTTTGTGTGTCATAAATTATTTAATTAAATTGTGTTAGAAAATTAATGTTTTAAGACTTTATTTTTTTTTAATTAGTTTTTTATTATTTTTTAAAAATAACAAATATTGAATTTTTTTTAATTAGATTTTTATATTATTTTTTAAAAATAACAAATTTTGAATAAGAAGTTATAATAATTCTAAAAATAAACAATAAGAAATTATTGGACAAAATATTAATATTATTTTAATTAATAAAAATATAAATATTTCTAACACGCTTCCCTAAAAGTGTTAGATTTTTATTTTATTTAATTGATTTTTTGTTAATAGAGAATTTCTAAATTTGTTCATTAAAGTGTTATTCAAATATTTCGTGAAGCCATCAGTAAGATTGTCCCTAGATTTTATATATTTTAATTTAATAATATTTTTATTAACTAGGTCTCTGATATGATGATATTTAATATTAATATGCTTAGATCTTGGATTAATTGCTTGGTTTTCACTGTTATGGATTGTTGCTTTATTATCAACAAATATTGTGATACAATCTATTTTTATACTTAATTCACCAAATAGATTCTGATACCAAAGTGAATGTTTGGCACATTTGCTAAAACTGTAATATTCTGCTTCACTTGTTGAAGTTGAAACGCAATGTTGTAATTTTTGAGAACCAACTAGTTGGTATATTTCCCATCATCATGAGAAATCCAGATGTAGATTTTCTTGTACTAGGGTCTCCTGCGTAATTTGCGTCTACATATACCCTTTCAGATCAATTCCTTTTTCAATTTTAATCCCATAATTTATTGAACATTTTTAAATATCTAAAAAAATTCTTAGAACGTTGGTCCAATCTTCCAAATTGGGATTACTGGATTTTCGAGCCGCTCTACTTACACTTACAGCAAATAAAATGTCTGTTCGGGTACAAATCGCAAGCTATAGTATATTACCAATGGCGCTTCTATATTTTGTTTCGTTAAACTTTTTATCCTTTAATTCTTGGTTTTCTTTTGGTAACAGGTTTTTTTTTACTGGGTTAACTTATCAATTTTATTTTTTTTTTTTTTTTTTTTTTTTTTTCTTTAGGATATCATTTAAGTACCTTATTTGTTGTAGAATATAACCATTGTCGATCTTTACAAATTTGATTCCTATAACGAATTCTACATCTCCAATATCTTTTATCTTGAATTTCCTTTATATTAAATTTTTTTTACCATGTCAATTTCCTCATTTGGACCTGCAATTAGGATATCATCTACATATACTGATAATATGCATATTATTCTTTTATTTTTGTTTAATTTGACGTATACACAAGGTAATTGCAAATTGGCTTTCCCCGAAGGACATTTCTAAACTTCGTTCATTTCTAGGTGTGGTTGGATACTACCGGAAGTTTATTAAATATTTTGCACAAATTGCTAGCCCCCTTTTCAAGTTATTAAGGATAAATTCAAAATTTAAATGGACAGTTGAAGCTTTCAATACATTAAAAGACCAATTAATACAAGCCCATATATTGGTACCACCCCATTTAATAAAGCATTCATTATAAGGATTGATGCATCTCATAACGGAATTGGAGGAGTCATTATGCAAAAGGATGAAAATGGAGTTGAAAAACCAATCCATTACATTAGTAGAGCACTCAGGAAAGCCGAAACCAATTATAGTGTTTGGAGGGAATTGCAGCTCTATACTGCGCAAAGAAGTTTAACATTACATTCTTGGAAATCACATTGGAGACTACCTTAGTAACCGATCATAAACCTTTAGTTGGAATTTGCAATAGTACTGAACCTTCCAATAATCGCCATTTAAAGTGGGTAAAGCTCCTAAGTGCACTCAAGGTTAAAGTTATTTTTGAGGAGGGAAGGAAGGAAGAATGTTATTGCCGATGCTCTACCTAGAATGGAAACAAGAAAGGTAGCTGAAGAATTAATTAGTGAAGATAAGGAAACGGTAATGCTCTCACAAAATATTGAAGATTTCATTAATCAAAGAGTCGTTGTGCTAGAAGGGAAGAAATATTATAAACAAGATAGTCGACTTAGGAAAATAGTGGATGATCAAAAAAGAGGTTTCAACTAATAGAAGCTGCCCATTCGGTGGAACACGAGGGAATCTATAAAACTTACCACAGGTTGGAATCTAACTACTATTGGAAGGGAATGAATAAAGAAATCCAAATATACATCAAATGTTGCCTAAAATGTCAAATGAATAAGCGCCAAAAACAAAACGAAAATGTTGAAAACCTACCAACTAAATCAGGTTATCTTTTCTCTAGGGTTGGACTCGATCTTGTGGGACCTCTACCGAAACCAAAATAGGAAATAAATGTATAATAGTATTAGTGGACTACCTAACCAAGTGGGTAGAAGCGGAACCACTAAAAGAAACAGGGTTCTAATGAAGCGATTAAGTTCTTAAAGAAGTTATTTGCTCATCATGGTACACCC
>JACVTC010000687.1:5000-11944 GCA_016946835.1 Neocallimastix lanati (nom. inval.)
AACAAAATATTGGACCTTGTACAGATCACAAGGTAGAGAAGGTTACCTATGGCGTTTCTGTAAAGTGTTTCATCAAGTTTTATTGTTTTTAATTCATGATTTTAAATTGGCTTTAAATTCTTAGTAGATTTATATTTTTCTAATTTAAATTTCTTTAGTAGTTCATTAATATATCCTAATTGATTCATTAAAAATAGATATTATACTTCTCGAACTTAATTCCATTAATGAAATCTAATTCTCCAATATCTTTAATGCTAAAATTAGTTTTAATTAGCTCTTTTAACTTTAAACATTTCATTTTCTCTACCTATTAATAATATATCATTGAAGAGGCATATTTTATAAATTTAACCTTATAATAATCGGAAAATTTCTTATGATCCTCTGGATGTATGTTCCATTAATTGGACTATTACTCTCTGGAAATAATGCATTTAAACAATTGGAAAAAAACAAAAATTTTAAAATAAGAAGTTTGTTTTAATAAATTTAATTAATTGTATTATTTACGCTCCTTTTAATTAATATATCTATTGTTGTTGTTGAGGAAGCTGGACTAGAGAGTAATACCCCAATTAGGAAATTTATGTCCAAAATTAAAAAAGAAAAAAAATTTTGGAAAAATAAAAGGTTGACTTATTAGTGGTGGGATCATCTGGAATATTTGGCATTGGCCACTTATTTGGTTTATAGGTTCTAAATAGGATACAGATTATGTAGAATCCCCAGTAATCTGAATTTTTTTTTTTTTACAGTATCTTTACTACAACTGTCGGTATATTTTGTGACTGGCAATATGAATAAACTCAATGTATATGGATTCCTTCTATCATCCATGGTGTCATCAATGCTATATGTACTCTCACATTGGCTGTATGTATTACAAAATATTGGCTCCAGTTCACTTTAGGTCCTGCTCCAACGGGTCTTGTATCAGTATTATCATTTATTGTATTGTCAATTTATATAGTCATTGATCATTGTGAAAATGGATATAAAAAAATATAGTCATTGATCATTGTGAAAATGGATAAAAAAAAAAAAAAAGAAGAAAAAATTTTTATTTTACATAATTAATTTTTTTAAATTAATTTAAATAACAAAAATTATATGAACTCTAATGAAAAAATTATTGAATGAAAAATTATTATTATTATATATAACTATTTTGAAAATATCGATTTTACATATTATTTTTTACTTAAAGTATTATATATATATATATTTTTTTTTGGTTATTATGCCATTATAACTTCTCTTTCTTTTGGATAATACTTTATATTTCCAAAAAAAAATAAAAAATTATAACCAAAATATAAAAATTAACGAACATACATGCAAAAAGTAAAACATAAAAAAAAATAAATTTTTTAAGATAATTATATTTTTATGTATTAATATTTTTATAAAAAAAAATACATTATATAATTTAAAGATAAAAATAAAATATTTATAAATTTATAAAAGATTAAGTAAAATATAAAATAAAAAATAACAAAAATTAAAAAAAAAAAAAAAAAAAAAAAAAAAAAAAAACTTAATTAATCATAGAAAATCTAATACAATAAAGAATAAAAATAAGTTCAAACGTTAAAAAAATTTCGGACTGATATATACTATGAGTAATAACATGATTATCATTAAAATATTAAAATAATAAAGCAAAGAAGTAATTTCTTTAAAATAGATAGTGTGGTCCACCTAATTCTCCCCTGAAACACAAGAAAGATCACCAAAAATTGATTTTCTTATCATAGGTTCTGCGTTCCTGAACTGTGCTATTAATAAATATATATGAAGAGAATTAACAGAACACTAACTGCACTATTCCTTTGCCATATCAGTACGATATCGGCACTCTTGGTAATATCATAATATATTGTTATTATTTATTAATTGATATGTAAAAAATGGATATTATTATATTAATTAAGGTTATTAATATTGAATACATATCTTAAAATAATTCCTTATTAATTTCATTTCATTGTAATGTAAAAATTTATTAATGTAAATATAATTTCTACAGTTATTTATCATAGAGTTGATTATTAATTAATTGTTTTATATAGTAAAATTAATAATATTATTATTTAAATAAAAAAAGAAATATTAGTTTATTCTTTAATAAGTAATGATTGTTATAAGAAGATTAAAAATTAATCTTATTGTAAACATTAAAATAAAGGAATAAAATTAAAAAAAAAAAGTTCTAAACTTTTACTATATAAATAATATTTAAATTCTTTTATATTAATATCAATATCGATATTATATACTTTATATTTTATTAATATCAAATTTAACATTCATTAAATTTGACATTAATATAATTTAAAGATAGTATGTCTTAAAATTTTTATTTTTTATTTTAATAAAATTCTTGTTGTTAATATTACATTTTAATTATAAAATAAATCATAAGAAATTAAGAAATTATTCTTTAATTTCTTATGAATTTATTCTGTTTAAAAAAAAAAAGCTGAATAAATAATATTTAATCAGATTAAATTATTAAAAGAAAATATTTATAAATATTTATTTAATATAATATTATGAAAATTATTAATATTAAAACAATATCTCGAAATGTGTTTTTAATATATTAATGTTTTTAAATATTATAATATTTAATTAAATATATATATATATATATATTTAAATTGTATATAATAATAAATTATCTATAATTTAATTATTATTTGCTTTTGTAATAAAATTTCAATTTTTATTATAATCTTTTTTTTTTTTTTTTCCTGTAATTTATATTGAAATTATATTAAGTTATATTATATTATAATATATTATAATATATTATATAATATTTAATTTTTTGGCATCTTCTTTTGTAATATAATAGATTTTATCATCACTATCAATATTTTTAATACTACTAAATTCCATATCATGTATTTTTTTTATTATATGTTCTTCTTCTTGATTATATTCAGATTCAGACATTTCAAGGAAGAGTCGAATATAAAGGAAATATACATGTTTTACTAAAAATACTCCAAGTATAATAAAAGGATAAATGCATTCAACATAATAAATTTTAATATTAATTAATCGTATGATTGTTACTATAACCACTCCAATAATATCGAATACTAAAATATATGACATTCCTTGTAACAAATGAATAATTTGTTATATCATTTATTTCCAAAAAACAACAATATAACAATAATTAAAAATAAACCTGCATGAAATAATATTTCTATAATAATATTATAAGTCCAAATATATTTGAGGGATCCATACGACATTGATAAAAATTTTTTGAGTTTTCCACTATAACTTCTACTACTTTAAAGGAAGGCTGTATTTTGCCAACAGAAAGAAAATTCCTTCATAAATATAAAAATGATATATAAATAGCCATTCATGTGATTTAATCCACTCAAAATACCTAACCTTTTTTGGATAAAAAGTAATTAAATGATAGAGTGTAGGTACATAAATCATAGTGTATCCAGTAAATATCATTAAATTATATGCATGACATTTAAACATTGTTGGTTCTCCAAATTTTGCTAATACTGAATAAATAAAAAAAAATGAAGTAATAATATAATAATGACTATACAATTACTAAACATGTATAATAACGGCTAAATTTTGGAATATATTTTTACTAATAAACTGAAAGCACTAAAACATAAAGTATATTAATGACTATAAATACAGCTTTTCCAGGGTATTCTTTTAAATTCATATAAATAAAGCTTTGTTAAATCTACTATATATTGGAGGACATCTGTTGCAGTTTCATTACCATACAAAAAATCATAAAATTTACGTAAAACTTTTAACTCATATTCATCATAATTTTTAATGGTAACAGGTCTCTCTATAAATTGAAGACTATTCAGAATATCACATTCTAAATTGAACAAACTTCTTATCACTATATAATTCAATCATTCCACTATATTTATTAAATTTTTTTACTATTATTTCCTTTTGAAAGTCTTTAGAAAAATATATTTTAAAACTTCAACAGAAGCTTTCTTATAATTATCATTAACATATCTACTAATACCAATATTATATCCTCCAATGCAGGAGCCACTAATTCCATCTATTCTTCCTGGTAATACCGTTCTTTTATATACATTAAAATCATTAGGAAATATCGAATCCCAAAATACCGAAAACAGTATATTTTTTTCTTCACTCATAAGTTTGACAGTTGATCTTCATTTAATTTAAATATTTCATCTTTATTTATTTCAGTTTATGTATAATATCAAATATTTTTATAATAATATCAATAATCATAAAAAATAATAATAATAATAAAATATAATAAAATAATAATTGTTTATAAAATATTATAAATTATATTTGTATTAAACAATATTTGAAATATTTTTAAAATATTTTGAATTAATTTTAAATGAAAAAAAAAATAATAAAAATAATAATTACAGTAATAATAATTAATACTAATAATAATAATTATATTAATAACAATAATAACAATAATAATAATAATAATAATAATAATAGTAATATTATCTAATATTATACCTGTTGAAATTTTTTCTTTTATTTCCTTTAATTTATTTAATGCATCAATTGCTATTTGACTATTCAATACAGGAAAAGATGGGTTTATATTTTCTCTAAAAGAATATATATATTGATAAAATGAACACATACTACTAGTAGTACTATCATTATCTAAATTAAATTTTTATATTTTAAAATTAAATATTAAAATATATCAAAATATATATATATATATATTTATATAAAATTAAAAAATAAAATAAAATAAAAAAATAAAAAAAAAAAAAAAATTTTTTTAATATAAAATTATATATATATGTAATTAATTAAATAAAACAACTTATTTTTTTATAAAATTAATAAAAAAAAAATTTTTTTTACTAATAGGAAATAATCCATTATATCCATAATAATTAGTAGAATTATTAATACTTTGCTCTTGTTTTAAAATACGTTTTCCTGTTTCCAGTAATTTATCCCAAGTTGTTGGTTTCTTCATTATATTTTTTAAATAATTACTATTTGAATATAAAACCATAAATTTTATAAATAAAGGCTTTAAAATTATTATATATGATTAATTGACAAATATTAAAATATTTTTTTTTTGTTAAGTTGTATTTAATATTCCTTTTTGTCTTTTTTTATATTAAAATAAAAAAAAAAAAAAAAAAAAAAAAAAAAAAATAGCAATAACAGTAATAGTAATAATAACAGAAAAAAAAATTAAGTTATTATTAAATTCAATTTTAACTTACTAAGCCAATCCATTTATTTTCATAAATACAAATTTCCATATATCTTTTAAGCTATATGAATCGATGTACTCACTTGGTAACCAGTCCTTTAAATCAATAAAATGTGAAGATAGTTTTTTTAAATAGGTAGGATCAAAAAATATATAAATCGTACTTTGTTGATCTTCTGAGAAGCAGTTGATCAATTGCTGAAGATTGAGCATATCTATTATTTGTTGTATTTTTATTTGAAAAGAATTCTATTCTCAGAGTAACATTTAGCTTGTTTTTTTGTGAATAATCATTAAAACTATTTTCAATAGATTGAAATAAATCATTATATGAATAATATATGTCATCATATGAACAGTAATACCTTTTATAATATCTATTTTAATTTAAAAACATTATTACATTTAAAGTAAAAAAAAAAATGAAAAGAAAGAAAAAAAAGAAAAAAAGGAAAAAGAAAAAATAAATATTATTAATTTAAATATTTTTATTAATTAAAACATAATATATTCTGTTATTTAATAGTTATTTTTAATAAAAATTATATATTACTAATATATATAAAACAGACAAACAATAAATAATATATAAGATATATCATCTTTTTCCTTTTTTATTTATTATTTATTATTATTATTTTCTTTTTCTTTTTTTTTTTTTAATTTTTTTAATCTTTCTTAATGTATTGTAAATAAATTTTATAAATAATAAAAATGTTATTTAAATATATATATATATTTAAGAATTAAGCAATTTAATATTATATTTTTCTCTTTGTTTTAATTGTTTCGAATTATTATATTATTTATATATAAATTTTTATTAAAAAAAAAAAAAAAAAAAAAAAAAAAAAAAAAAATTAATTATAAATAGAAATATATACTTTTTATAAAATAGAAAAATTTTCTAATGATAAATATTAATAAAATTTTTAATAAAGAATATAAATTTTAAAATTATTCTTTCTTAGGAAAGATTTTCCTAATATTTATAAATAGTAATTATAAAAATATAGATTAGAAAATAAAATATTTAAAATAATTTTAATTATAAATAGAAGTATATCCTTTTTGAACTAAAGAAAAACTTTAATTCAAAGATATTTTGAAATTATCTTTCGTTGGAAAGATTTTTCTATTATTTATAATTTATATACAACTTTAAATATTAGATAATGATATAAAGTAATGAAAAATAATATTGTAACTACAATTTGATAATTTATTATTTAAAAAACTTTTTCCAAAAAATTAATTAATTAATACCAATAAAATAAAAAAAAAAAAAAAAAAAAAAAAAAAAAAAAAAAAAAAAATAATAAATAAAAATAAAAAAATAAATAATATAATAATATATTATAATAATATTTTTTCAAAAAAAATGTAAAATATCAATTTAATATAATTATTATGGCATAAAATAAAATTTATAAAATTTCGATATTATTATAATGTTTAACAAATATATTCACAAATTTTCCGATTTCAATAATTATTTTAATGATTAATAATAATAAAAATACTAATTAATTATTTTTAATAGTTATTGTTAATAATTACTTTTTTATTATCATGTTTTTAATTATTTATTTATTATAATTACTATTATTATTTATATTATTATTATTATTATTATTATTATTATTATTATTATCATTGTTAATTATTGTTAATG
>JACVTC010000688.1:0-11911 GCA_016946835.1 Neocallimastix lanati (nom. inval.)
TAATTTTTTTGCAAAAATATTTTAATAATAAATAATATATATATTTAATTGTAGGATATCCACCATTTACAGCACCAACTATGGATGAAATATGGGGTAAATGTGTATAAATGGAAACAAGTTTTAGAAAGACAATTTATTTTGGTGAGGACGAAGAATTTAATTTGTCAGATGAATCATGGAATTTAATTACGAGGTATATAATTTTATAATCGTTATATACATAATAGTTGAATAATATATAAAGATTTATATGTTCAATTTATTACATATATAATTAACAAAATAATATATATATATGTATATATTTATGTTTTTTTTTTTTTTTTTTTTTTTTTTTTTTTTTTTAAAAAAAAAAAAGATTAATTGCCGATAGATCTGAAAGAATATCATCTCTTAATCAACTTCAAGCCCATCCATTCTTCAAGAACCATATAAATTCACTGATTTAAGAACAGAAAGAGGTGCCATTCCACCATTTATTCCAAAATTAGAATCTGATATTGATACCACTTATTTTGATGATTTTAGTAATCCAAAAAATTTATTAATATATAAAGAGATTATGGAAAAACATGAAATGGATAATAAAAAAGTAGAAAGTTGCAAGACATCAGAGGATAATACAAAAGTTGAAGCAAAAGATGGCAAAAATGGGCTTTTAAATAAATTAAAACCAAAAAATGGCATAGCCATTAAAGGGTTATTTGGTAAAGGTGATAATAAAAAAGCTAAATCAGAAGTACCTGTTTTGAAACCAGAGGACGAGGAATTAAGAAAAGAATTTATAGGATTTACTTACAAACATAAAAATTTTAAAAGTAATAATTAACGATTTTTTTTTTTTTTTTCAGAAAAAACTAATGAATAATAATAATAATAATAATAATAATAATAATAATAATAATAATAATAATAATAATAATAATAATAATAATAATAATAATAATAATAATAATAATAATAATAATAAACAAGTAATAAGAATAATATTAATAAAAATAATACCAAATACCTTATTATATTTTTTTTTAATGAACTTTAAAAATTTTAAACTTAATTTTTATTACTATTATTGAATATTTAATATTAAAATTTTATAATAATATATAGATTATTAATTTAACAAATATCCAATTAATTAGTAAAATTGAATAATATATATATTAATTTTTCCAAAATAAAAGCTATAGATTATAATTATTAACTATTTTAAAATATAAGATTTAAAAAGCAAATTAATAATTAAAAAACTAGAAAAAAATTTTTTTAAAAAAATTTTAATTTAATTATTAAAAATATATATATACATATTATTAAGGTTCCATATTAAATTTATTGTTAAAAAATTAATAATTAATAAAAATATTATAAAAAAATTTTAGATATATTTTTACATACATTATTACATAATAACATATGTTTAATAATCTATTTTCTAATTTAATTTTTATCATAATTAAATATTATTATCTTTAATAATTTATTAATGTTTTTTTCTATTATTTTTTTTCTTATAATTTTTTATTTTTTGAATTCCTTTTTTTTATTATTAAATTATATTTTTTAAAAAGTAAATTTGAACTATTAAATATATTAATATGTAAAATAAATAATAGCATTTTATATTATATATGTAACATATATAATATAAATAATCATTCAATTCCTTTTATTTCAATTTTGATAATATAATATTTTACCTTATTTTGTTTATATATATAAATATATATATGATTTTATAATAACTATATGATAAACATAATTAATTTTTTTTTAAATAAAATATAAAATATATTTAAATTATATTAATTATAGTGTGTGTCATTATAATAAAACTTTAAAACTTCATTTATAATTAATATTATATAAATTTTGTATAATAATTATCTTATTTTAATAATTAAAAAAAAATTGCAGATATTATTTAATTAATAAACTATTAAGAATTACTACTTCTTAAATATTTTATGCAATACTTTCCTTTTGGTTAAATATTTTTATTAAAAATCTTTTTATGTGAATAATAATAATTGAATATTTATAAATATTGAATATTTTATCCAAAAATAATATTTTTAGAAAGATAATTATTTTAATAAATAAATATTTTATATTTTTTATGTTTAATATTTAATGTCACAATTCATAACATTTTAATAATTTTATTTGAATATATGAAAAATTTTTATATTTTTAAAAGAAATAAAAAACAAAATTTTGATTATTACAAATCTTTAATTAACAAAAAAATAATAAGATAATATTAATATATTAATATTTATAAAGACAGAGCATATTAACTCAATTATATATTCAAATTATTGGATTCAATATTTAATTTAAATAAATTTATATAACAAAAACCTTTCTAATAAAAAATTATTACATGAAAAGCTTTACACAAAGTTACATAATTTTAATATAAAGATTATGTATTGAATTTGAGTCATAAATAAAATAAAATGAAAAAAACATTATTTAAAATAAAATTTTATTAAATTAAAAAATTATTAAAAAATTAAATATAAATTTTTACTAATATTTATTTATTTTACTGTATTTATTTAACATTATTAAATATAAATAAATTATTACTTTATATAATTTTTTTATTATTTTACAGTATTTATTTCATTATATTAAATTTTTTTTTTAATAATAGATTTTATATATATAAAAAAAAAAGTTTAATATAAATCTAAAAAAAATTTTATTAATCTTTAATTTACTACTTTTAATATAAATAAAAAAATTTTTTTATTTAAAATTTTAGTAAATACTATTAAAAAATATATAAATAAAATTAATTTAATGTTCAATAGAAAAAATTTACATGTAACAAAATTATATATTTAAATATTTTTTGATAAATAGTAATAATAATAATGATGATTATGACAATAATGATAATAAAAAGATATTATGGTTCAAGAAAAAATTATTTTTAAAATGTTCTTAAATAATAAAAGATAAATTTTCTATCCAAATAAAATAATAAATTTTAAATATCTTATCTAATTCTGCTGAATTTAAATATTTTTATTTCTTATGCCAACTATTTTAAATTTACTGTATCTTTTCAATATTTTTTAATTAAATAATTTTTTAATTTTAATTTTATTATTTATTATTATTATTTTTTTTAATAAAATTGATAATAAAATGATTATTTAATTGGGTTTAATTATAGATTTAAATATTTTTTATAATTTTTTAATATTAACTCAAAATATAGTTTTTAAATATATATATATATCGTTTTTATTATTAATTTTTTTAAAATTTTTTTAATTATTTAATCAATTTTTTTATTGAATTTTAAAACTATTTAAATCAAGCAGTATAAATTAAATGTTACATATGTTATATATATAAGAAGGAAAAAAAACTTTTACTATAATTTATGTAAATAATTGTTAACTTTGAGTATTTATTAATAAAAGCTTTATACTTGATTCTATATATTTTTAAATATAATTAAAAAGTAAATGCTATGATATATATATGACGATTTACAATAATTTTTTTCTTACTCTTTTTATTATCATTTTTGTATTTAAAGTTTGAATGCCATCCATACAAGCATTATTATTTCTTAATAATTAATACTAATTTTAATTATTATGAAAATTTTTTTTTATTATTATTTATTATCAAATAAATTATTAATAAAGTTTAAATATATAATATTTAACATATCAATTTATCAATTATATATAAATATATGATAAATTAAATTTTAATATATTATTCATAAATTATCATTAATTTTTAGATATATATATAAAAAAAAAATAAAATATGTAAAAATAAAAAATAAAAAAATAAAATAAAATAAAATAAAATATTATTAAAAATTAGTGTTTAAATATAAAGTAATTTGTAGTTAACTTCTGTATTCCCAAATAAAAAATGAAATATTTAAATGAGCATATTTTCCCTAATTTTCGAAATTTTACTTTTTTTATTTTTTTAGTAATCATAGAACTATAATTTAATTCGTTAAAAGTAATTAGTTAAAATTGAAAGGTAATTAATATTTTATTAGTTATAAATAATTATAATAATTGAGAATAAAATAGTAGAATCATAAATTATAGTTATAAATAAATTGAAAAAAAAAATATTTATTAATAGTGGATAATGATAATTAAATTATAATATAAATAGTAAATTTAAAATATTTTATTATTAATATATAGTATTAAAAAAACCTTTCAGAAGAAATAATATTAATGTTTATAATATATTTTAGTTTTTATATCTAAATTAGTATTCAAAATGAAATTTCTTTACAGTATTTTATTTGCTACTTCTTTATTAAGTCAATATAAATTGGCTTCTTCAGCTGATTTTCCAACATGTAGTGGTTGTACTCTTTATGCTCAAAGTACTGATAATAATAAATGGGGCTGGGAAAATAATAATTTCTGTAGAATTCCATCATCATGCAGTTCCAATGGTTCTAATAGTAACTCTGGACCTTCAGATTCATCTAATGATTCTAATAAGAAAACAACTACTACTGTCAAGAAAACTACTACTGTAGTTGCAGCTCCAACAAATTCTAATAATTCTAACAACAATAATAATAGCGATAATAATAATAATACGAATAATACTGATAATAATAACAATAATAATGATGCTTCAAATAATAACAATAATAACAATGATGCTTCAAATAATAACAACAATAATAATAATGATGCTACAAATAATAACAACAACAATGGTGACAACAATAATAACAATAGCAGTGAATCTAACAATAATAGTAACAATGGTGATAACAACTCAAACAACAATTCAGAAAGTAACAATGGAAACAACAATGACAACAGTAATACAAACAATGATCCATCTACTACTATTGCCAACAACAATAATAACAATGTTAACGGTGGTGTTAAAATATGTTCAGATTGTGCTGCTGCAGCTACTGGTGGTGATGGTATTATTTACGGTTTTGAAAATGGATCTGTAAGTATTATGAATTAATATATTAATTTTTTTCTATATAGATTACCTAAAATTAATATGATAAAAATATAAATTATTTCATTTTATTGAAAATAGTCTTGCCAAATTGATACTGTGAAGTGTGGTGGCAAATTTCTTCTGGTAATGTTGATGGAAACTCAATTAATACTAACAATCAAGATTCAGGAAGTTCAAGCATTGCTGTAAATTTCTATATTACAATTGTTGCATTTATCTCTGCTTTAATTATTTACGGTTATTAGATTTATTAATTTATTATTAATAATTTTAAAATAACTATTTTTATAATTTTTATAATACTCATTAATATTTATAATGCAATTATGTATTTATGCTTAATAATATTTTATTAAAATCATTTTATTTATTCTATTTATGTAATAATTTTAAATTTATTTTATTGTTTTTAATTATATAACTCTATCAATTAAAAAAAATAAATAAATAAGATTATGTTTTTTTTAATAAGTAATATATATTCTTTTTTAGTAATTTAAACATTACAAAAAAAAAAGAAAGCAATTTTATAAGTTTTAATAAATAGAATATATTACGATAAAAATATTATTTTAAGTTAACATTTTATTTAAATCAAATAAAGGCTAAAGGCTATAAATATATTTAAGATATATAAATAAAAGTAGTATTTACTTTATCAAAAGTATTTATTGAATTTAGTGGAAATGAACTTAATAAAAACAGAATATATATAAAGTATTAAAGATAAATATTTTTAAAATATATATTTTTTTTATTGTATATATAAATTAATTATTAAATTTCGTTAAATTTTTATTATAATAAAGGTACTAAATAGATTATATATTTTATCTTTTATTATTTTTATAATTTAATTATCAAATTAAATAAATTGTTTAGTTTTATTCTATATTAGTAAATACTAATTCTATCATTTAAATCAGTAAGACAGGCTAGCAGGGTCAATGACTCTAAGATTATAATTTCTTTCAGATAGTCAATTCAAACTCTATTTCAGATTAAGTAATGTGGAGGTGAGGATCGTTTCATAAGAACTTTTTTCTGAATTTATTCATACATTTTATTTTGAATATTACTTTTTATTTCATGTTATATTTTAAATATTATTATGTTCTAATTGGACTTATAATATTTATTTTTTAATTTATTATATTTTTAATAGAAAATATTCGTATAATTAATAAACTAATAAATAAATAAAGAATAAAGTTAGCAATAAATGCTGTTGTAAAAAAAAAAAAAAAAAAAAAAAAAAAAAAAAAATATCATTTAAATTAATAATATTATATACTATTTTTAATAACCTAATCTAAAATAATAGATAGAACGATATTTATTTATACATATATTTAGTATTTTTTATTATTATTGTTTTATTAATTTCTTTTTTATTCATTTTTAAAAACACTACGTTAAAAATATATAGAAATTATAAAAATAAGATTATTTTTATCTATATTTTAATATAATTGAAAGTAAATGTGATATGTAATTTATTAATTTCTATTAATTATTTATTTTTTTATAACATATTACAATTTAATCTTTAGTATTAGAAAAACAAAACCTTAACCAATATGGAGTTTAATTTTTTTTTTTAATATTTTTTTTTTATATATATTTTTTTTAAATTGTAATCAATTAAAAAAATCATTAATGACTTTGAAAATATAAAAAAAAAAATAATAATAATTAGTTTTAAAAAAGTTTTTATATATATATTTTTTTTAATTTATATACACATAATAGTAATTGAACTTTTTATTTATTAATAAATAAATATAAATAAATATATATAAATATAAATAAATAAACAAAAAAGAAATAAATAAATAAATATACATTTAAATTTTATAGCTAAATAATTTAAATTTTTTATGCAAATGCTATAAATATATATGAGCATATTTATAAAAACATTATGTAGAATTTTTTTTTTCTAAATGTATGATATATATAAAATTTTGTATAGAAAAATAAAAGTATAATATAAATATTTTATTCATTTTGATATTGTTTAATAATAGTATCTTCGATTATTTTGTTATAGAAATTTTTATTATTTATATTATTTTCATGTATTTGTAAATTATTATATTTATTGCATTATTGAATTTCACTTTTCAATAATTCAATTTGAAAAGTTAAAATATATATATCATTTGAATTATATGTTAAATTATTATTATAAATGATAAAATATAATAATAATATATATATTAATATATATATTGGAAAAATTAAAGAATTCTAAAAGAAAGAATTTTTTAAATTTTAAAAGGTACAATATAAATATTTTTTTATTATTTCTTGAATTGAAAATATAAATAATAGTAAATAATTTAATTAACATAAATCTTATTTCCTAAAACTTTAATTTTGGAATATTTATATATGGAAATTTTTTAATTATAATAATTTACATGTGAATGATAAATAATATATTTCATAATTTTTTTTTTTTTTTAAAGATGTATCATTCATTTATTGTAGTTTAATAAGGTTTTATAACAAAATTAATTAAAATTTAACATTAATTAAAATATAATATGGTGGCTAAGTCACTTTTTTATTATCATTATAATAATAGCAAATCATATAAATCATAATATACATACTTTTATATAAAAGTATGTATATATAAGAAATATAAACTATAAGAAAATCTATATATATATATATATATATATATATTATGGATTTTCAATAACAATTAACATTCAATAATTTTTAGTATAAATGTACAAAATATTTATATTTATATTTTTATTTCTTTTTATTTATTTTCACATATATCAAATTTTTTTTAAATATTATTTTTTTAATCATTTAGATTGAAATTAAAAAAGCCACATTTCTTAAATAATATAAATGTATATATTAAATACAAATTACTAATAAATAATATAGTTATCTGTAACTGAAAAAAATTGAGCCTCATAATTAAATACAATAATTTTATTAATATTATATATTTTATTTTTAAAAATATATGTATTTTTGTTTTAATATTAATTATAACCCTACTATTGTATATATATTTTTAATTATTTATTTATTTTTGTCCAATATTTATATTTATATATATATATAAAAAATGATATATATAACATTTTTTTTTTTTTTTTTTTTTTTATACTCTTTTTAATAATATATTCTAAGTTCCATTTAATAAAATATTATAAAAGGCTGAAATAAATAAAAAGGTTTTTTAAATAATCTTGTTATTTTATCTGTACATTAACAATAATAATAATAAATAAAATAATTATATAAATAAATAAATTATAATAGATTAAATAAATAACAATTAAATAAAAAAACATTTATTTCAAAAAAAAATATATATATATATAAAATATAAATATAATAATATTATACAAAAATTTTTGTTCTATTAAAACAAAATAAAACAAAAAAAAAAAAATAAAAATAAAAACAAAAATAATAATAATAATAATAATAATAATAATAATAATAATAATAATAATAATAATAATAATAATAATAATAATAATAATAATAATAATAATAATAATAATAATAATAATAATAATAATATTAATAATAATAATTAACTATTGAATTAAAATATGTAAAACAATACTAATAAATAAATAAAAAAAATTAATACTAAATTGATAATAATATATCTATTTTGTTTTATTTTATTATATTATATTTTGTTTTATTTTTTTATATTTATATTTTTTCATTTTTATTTTTATTTTTAACTTCATTCAAATTAGAGATGTCTCGTAGAAGTGCTAGACTAAGTAAAAAGCAAAATGATCTTTTCAAAGATTTACTTTTTACTTTAACTCCTGGTGTTGCCAATAGTTCAAATACAGAAAGTAAAATTACAAAGCAAGGGGGTAAAGTTCAAAGGATTTATACTAAAAAGGTATATATATATATATATATATATTTTTTTTTTTTTTTTTTTGAATTTATTATTTTTTTTAATTAATATTATAATAATAAAAATTATGAAATACGTGAAGTATTAATATAATTTATAATTATAATTTTTACAATATATTATATAATTAATATTATAACAGGTTAATTATGTTATTGCTTTAAAAAGGAATTAACAGAATCAAAATTGCATTCAAAAATTTAAAAATGGTTTAGAGAATACAGAATGTAAAGTAGTTAGTGAAGATTTTATTGATGATTGTATTAAAGAATCAAAAATTGTAGACGTTGAAAATTATTTATTGAAACCTTCAAGTGACGAAGATAGAGAAACACAAAAAAAAAAGGCTACTAAAAACAATAAAAATGAGCAAGAAGAAGAAAATGAAGAAGATGATAATAGTAAAGAAGAGAAAAATGTTACTAAAAAGAAGACTAAGAAAGAAAAAGAAGATGATGATAATGATGGTGAGAAAAAGAAAAAAGTTACAAAAAAGAACCCTAGAAAAGGAAAAGATGGAGATAATGGCGATGAAGAAAAAAAAAAGAAAACTACTGGTAAGAGAAAAAGAACTACAAAGAAAGAAAAGAAGAGAAAGAAGATAAAGGTGATGTTATGGATATAGATGAAAAGGAAGAGGATGAGAACGAAGAAGAGGAGGAAGAAAAAGAAAAAATTGTTAAAGAAATAAGAAAAGGAAGAACTGTAAGTTATAATATTATTCTATTTATAGTTTTATTTTATATTTTTGTTATATATGTATATATATTTATTATTATTATTATTATTATTATTATTATTATTATTATTATTATTATTATTATTTATATTATTATTATATAAATAGATTGTTCAAATATTAATATTTATTTAATTTTTATTAATATAATTATATTTAATTTATTAAAATCTTATCAATAACCTCAACATCAATAACTAATAATAATAATTATTCAGGTTGTCGATTCACTTGTTCCAAATAGTCAAGTTTGTATATTAACTTTATTATTAAACAATAAATATATATATATATTATTATTATTAATAATATTAATGTATTATTTATTTAAGGATTACCATGTTTATGAGGATGGCGATGAAATTTATGACGCTACTCTTAATCAAACAAACATTGCTAATAATAATAATAAGTTCTATAATCTTCAAATTTTGAAGAAAGATAACAATTCTTCAGGTTATTTCTTCTGGACAAGGTATATATAATATTAGTTATTAAGAGTAAAAAATATTTTATTTTATTGTATTTTTCCTTTTTTTTTTTTTCTGTATTATATAATGTATATTATATTTTTCTTTTTTAATTCATATAAAAATTTTTTAAAATATCATTATAAGATGGGGTCGTGTTGGTGAAAAAGGTCAAAATAACTTGTTAATTTGTAATAATAAAGATATGGCAATTTCTCGTTTTATGGCAAAGTTCAAGGATAAGGTTACTATTAATAAATTATATATATTACAAGACTAATAAATTTAATTTGCTCTTAACCCTTATTCTATATATATAATCTTTATTAATATTTATGAAAAGACTGGTAATAATTGGGAAGATAGAAAGAATTTTGTTAAAAAAAACAAAAAGTATTTCTTAATTGAACGTGATTATGGTGTAACAGAAGAAGAAGAAGAAAATATAAAAAAGAAGGCCAAAAAGGAAGAAAAAATTAATATTCCAGATTCAAAATTGGATGAAAGAGTTCAAAATCTTATTAAATTGATTTTTGATATTTCATTAATGGAACAAGAAATGGCAGAAATTGGTTACAATGGTATTTTTCAAATGTTTTTTATATTTTTGTTTTTATTTAATTGATTTTTATATAAAGTTTAATTAATTATTGTTTATATCATAATAATGTGAAATATATATATTTTAAAAAATATTATAAATATATTAAATTATATATAATTAAATTATTTTAGCTAAAAAGATGCCGCTTGGTAAACTTACAAAGGATCATATTAAAAAGGTATGAAAAAATAAAAATAATTAATTAATTAATTAATAATTGTAATGACCAAATAATAATATACTGTTATAATATATAGTTATTAATATAAAATTTAATCATTAATTCTATAAATGTAGAGTTTTGATGTATTAAAGAAATTAGATGATGAATTAAGTAAAGAGCAACCAAAACCGTAAATAGTTTTTATGAATTTTTTTTTATTATTATTATTTTTATTATTTATTTATTTATTTATTTGATATATAATCTTTTTTCTAATGAAATATTTTTATCACTTTATTATTTTATTATTTTTTTATTTTATTAACTACAAAGAGCTTTGTTATCAGATTTAACATCTGAATTCTATACTATTATTCCACATGATTTGGTAGATCAAGACCTCCTGTTATTAATAATAAAGTATTACTTAAAAAGAAAATTGAGATGGTAGAATCATTGGCTGATATTCACATTGCTACTACTTTATTAAAGAACCAAAAAGTCGAAATTACTGAAAATCCAATTGATACAAACTATAAATCATTGCATTGTAATCTTAGTCCATTAGATCATAAATCTGAAGAATTTGATATGATTAATACTTATGTTAAAAACACACATGCAAAGACTCATTCTTGGTATGAACTTGAAATTGATGATGTATATATTGTTGATCGTGAAGGTGAAAAGGAAAGATTCTTAGGTGATAAGTATCCAGATAAAAAGAGAAAGCTCTTATGGCATGGTTCCAGACTTACCAATTTTGTTGGTATTTTAAGTCAAGGTTTAAGAATTGCTCCACCTGAAGTAAGTTTATATATATATGTATATTTCTTATTTTTTTTTTTATAACTAAATAAAAATATATAAATACTTCGTAATTATCATTATTATTATTATTATATTATTATTATTATTATTATTTTTGAACAAAACCAATTCATTTTTTAAAACAATAGGCTCCTGTTACTGGTTATATGTTTGGTAAGGGTGTATACTTTGCTGA
>JACVTC010000689.1:0-11849 GCA_016946835.1 Neocallimastix lanati (nom. inval.)
AATAAGTAAATAATTAAGTAAAAATAAATAATGATATAGAGATAGAACAAAAAAAAGTCAATAGATCAATAGATTAATGATCTTAAATAGAAAAAAGAAAAGGTGTAAATAAGTAATATTGTAAAAATAAAATAATATATATAGATAGAAAACAAAAAAAAAGTCAATAGATCAATAGATTAATGATCTTAATAGAAATAAAGAAAAGGTAGGTAAAAGAAGTAAATAAGTAAGTAAATAATATTACGAAAAAATAAAATAATAATATAGAAATAGAAATCAAAAAAAGTCATAGATCAATAGATTAATGATCTTAAATAGAAATAAAAAAAGGTAGGTAAAAGAAGTAAGTAAGTAAAATAATATTAAGAAAAAAATAAATATATAATAAGAATAGAAAACAATAGTCAATAATTAAAGATATTAGAAATAGAGAAAAAATAAAGAATAAAAGGTAAGTAAATATATTAAGAATAAAAAAAATAATGATGTAGATAGAAATAAAAAAAAAAATAGATTAATATGTTAAATAGAAATAAGAAAATAAAGAAAAAAAGGTAGGTAATAATAATAAAAAAGAAATAAATGATAATATAGAAATAAAAAAAAAAATAGATTAATAAATTAAATAAAAATAAAGGAAAAAATAAAGAAAAAAAGGTAGGTAATAATATTAAGAATAAATAAAATGATAATATAGAAATATAAAACAAAAGTCAATAGATTAATGATCTTAAATGGAAATAAAGAAAGGTAGGTAAATAAGTAATAATATTAAGTAAAAAATAAAATAATGATGTAGAGATAGAAATCAAAAAAGTCAATAGATCAATAGATTAATGATCTTAAATAGAAATAAAGAAAAGGTAGGTAAAAGAAGTAGTAAGTAAGTAAACAAATTAAGAAAAAATAAAATAATAATAAAGAATAGAAAAATAGTCAATAAATTAAAGATATTAAATAGAAATAGAGAAAAAGTAAAGAAAAAAAAGTAGGTAATAATATTAAAAAGTAATAAAGTGATAATATAGAAATAAAAAACAAAAGTCAATAGATTAATAATATTAAATAAAAATAGAGAAAAATAAAGAAAAAAAGGTAGGTAATAATACTAAGAAAAAATAAAAAATAATATTGAAATAAAAAACAAAAAATAAAGTCAATAGATTAATAATATTAAATAGAAATAGAGAAAAATAAAGAAAAAAAGTAGGTAATAATACTAAGAAAAAATAAAATAATGATATAAATAGAAAAACAAAAAAAAAGTCAATAGATTAATAATATTCAATAGAATAAAAAATTATATTATAGAAATAGACAAAACAAAGAAAGTCCATATAGTAATATTAAAGCAAAAAATAAAATAATATTATAGAAATAAAATATTTCTAAAAGTATCCTTAAAGAGAGTTATTTATATTATTTAAATGTACTATTAGTGGTAATAATATATAATTATAGTTAGGGTTAAATACCTTTTTAAAAAAAAAAATTATACTTTAAAAAGGTATACGTATTTGTAAGAATAAAAATAATATCATAATAGTTGATGGTAAATATATGGAAATCTTTTTTTTTTTTTTTTTTTTTTTTTAATTCTATATATTAAATATATATTGTTCTTATTATTATTATTTTAACTTTTGTTATTATTATGGTTATTAATATATATATGTAAATAAAAAATAAAATAAAATAAAATAAAATAAAATAAAATAAAATAAAATAAAATAAAATAAAATAAAATAAAATAAAATAAAATAAAATAAATAAAATAAAATAAAATAAAATAAAATAAAATAAAATAAAATAAAATAAAATAAAATAAAATAAAATAAAATAAAATAAAATAAAATAAAATAAAATAAAATAAAATAAAATAAATAAAATAAAATAAAATAAAATAAAATAAAATAAAATAAAATAAATAAATAAAATAAAATAAAATAAAATAAAATAAAATAAAATAAAATAAAATAAAATAAAATAAAATAAAATAAAATAAATAAAATAAATAAATAAAATAAAATAATAAAATAAAATAAAAATAAAATAAAATAAATAAAATAAAATAAAATAAAATAAAATAAATAAAATAAAATAAAATAAAATAAAAAAGAAAAAGCATTAAATAGATAAACATAAGAAATAATAAAAAAAAGTGTATGTAATATTGAAAAAATATATAAGTGTAAAGTTGTTTTTTATGTATTTTAGTTCTATAAATATGTACATATATATATTTAAAAAAAAATAGTAATATATGAAAACAAAGAATGAAAAAGATATTATAAAAATGTTTAGTTTTTATTAATAATAGTTATTAAAATAATGTTATATTAATATTACTATATAAAAAAAAAAAAAAAAAAAAAAAAAAAGAAAAGAAAAAAAGAACCATAAATATATTAAATATATTTAATAATATATAATAAATAAAGATATGATACAAAACGTTGATAATTAAGTATATACTATTATCATCATTGTATGATTTAAAATTGCTCATAATAAACAGAAAAAAAAAAGTATCCATTAATTATAAATAAATATTATATATAAATAAAAATTGATTGTAAAAGCGTCTAATATCTTATAAATATTTGATGTTAGAAAACATAATAATAAAAAGTATTCAATAAATAGTCAATAATTATTTAAAATCATAATAATAATAATAATAATAAATATATAGTATATATTATATTACAATATAAATTAAGTAAAATAAAAGTAATAAATTAACATAAACAGATCTAGTTATATATTTTAATACTTTATCATGAAATGATGGATATAAAAATATGCAATAAATAGTAATAAATATACATATATTGTATTATTTATTAAATATTAATAAAGATGAATATAACAAATCAATAATACATAAAGTGGTATTATTAATATAAAGTATTAATACTAATAAACATAACAATCAATTATAAAGTAGTATTATTTATCAAGCACGTAATAGTAATCAACATAATAATTGATTATAAATAGAATAACTTTCAATATAAATATAGCAATTAATATAATAAATAGATAATTTTTTTTTATATAAATTAAATATATCAACTTATTCAGATCACTTCTAATAAGTATTGAAATGAAAGATGAAAACTTTTACACTTCATTTAGAAAGATCAGGTTTTCTTAAAATAACAACAATCATTTTAATTGAACAAAATCATAAAAAAAAAAAAAATGATGAAGTATAAAAATTAATGATTAGGATACTGAAAATTAAAAATTAAAAATAAAAGAATAATAAAAAAAAAATAATAAAAATAAAATTAGATGAAGTATATGATACTAATAATTATATTTATAATTGTTTAGTATATTTATAATCGATTATAAATACAATTAAACTTCATTAAAATAACATATCCAAAAAAAATAAAAATAAAAATAAAAATAAAAAAATAATACATATAACAATATCACTTTGATCAAAACAAATATATATATATCTTAATTTTATTTTATTTCTACTTTATGCTATCATCTATAATCTAAATATTTATCGAAATTTATAAAATAAAAAGATCAAATAAAAAATTTATTAAAAAAATAATGAAAATTATATTTATATATAAAAAAAAAAAAAAAAAAAATCAGGATCAAATATATCAATTGTGAAAAATTTTTTATTTTAATTAAAAAAAAAAAAAACTATAACTAAAACTGAAAAAAAGGTAAGTATTTTATAGATTTTTATTTTTTAGTTTATTTATTTTAATTATAATAAAATTTATAAATAATAAAAAAAAATAAAAATAAAATAAAATAAAAAATAAATAAAAATTAAGATCTACTTCAATTCTAAAAGCAAACCTTATTTTAATAATCGATTATCAAAAAAATATCAATTATAATATTTTTTTTTTAAAAAAAAAAAAAAAAAAAAAAAAAAAAAGATAACAGCTTTGTAATCATCAAATAAATCTAGTGTAGATTAAATAAATTTGATATAAAAAAAAAAAAAAGATCTCTTTCAAAATCAAATCAATCTAATCTAGAAGATTTTACTATTATAATTATTATAATTATTATATTTTAACTTCAATAAAATCATATAAATTAAAAAATTTTTAAATCAGAAAAAGTAATCACCACTTAATAAAATGTTCTATAATAAATAAATAAATGATGATGATGATGCTTTTAATCTGATAATTAAATTATATATATAAAAGAAACTTTTTTTTTATTCTAAATTTCAAATTTCACATTGATAAGAAAAAAAAAATTTTTTTTTAAAATTAAAATATATTAAAGAACATTTTCAAATATATAAAATGATAAATCTAACTATTTTAATATTAAATAAGAACAAAACAATATTAAAACAATATTAAAACAATGCAAAGTAACAAATTCATAATAATAATAAGCTTTTTTTTTTCTATAAAAAAAATAATAAAAAAATTTAAAGTATTTTTTTTTTTTAAAAAAAAACTTTAAAATATTGACTACAATAGTAATCTAAGTATTAAAAAATTCTGTTAAAGAATAATCTTTTCAAAGTAATATGAATTTGTCGTATACATTTGTCCTTTTTTTTTTTTTTTTTTTTAACATTTCATTTTTATCCATAAAAAGAATTTTTCTTTGATTTTATTTAATTTTTTATCAAAAATTAAATAAAATGGATAAATTTATTTTCTTGTCCGTCAAGCCATAATGTAAATCATATTATTTTAAGTCATTATTCTTTCATGATCATCTTTACCCAATTTTCTTTTTATGATTCTTTATTATCCATATTTTGTTTGTTTGTTTGCTTAGTTATTTTATCTAGTTTGTTCATTTATTATTATTATTTTTTTTAACTTTAACAATATATTACATGATCTTTAATAGATTATCTTTTTATTTTTATTTTTATTTCTTGGTTAAATATTAAATATTATATTTTATTATATTATCTTTATTTCTAATATATTAATATCTTTAAATTAAATCTTAAAAATTATGTGTAAAAATTTTTATCTGTATTTTTCTTTTTTCTTTTTTTTTTTTTTTTTACTGGATAAGCAACTTTTTTTATTGTATATATATGTATATATATGTATATATACTATATACATTGTTTTATTAAAGAAAAAAAAATTTTTGTATTTTTTCTTTTTCTTTTTTTTTTTTTTTTTTACTGGATGAGTAACTTCTTTTATTGTATATATATATGTATATACGGGGAGAGTTGCATTTTCCCAAATTGCATTTCGCCAGGTTGCATTTCGCCAAGTGGCGTAGTATTAAAATGTTGCATTTCCCCAAGTTGCATTTCCCCAAGTTGCTTTTCGCCAGGTTACATTTCGACAAGTAGAGTATTGATATAAATAAATGAATAAATAAATAAATATTAATTTAAAATATATTTTTTTTAAATTGTTTTGATGCGATATTAATAATAATTAATTTTATTTATTGATTTATTTATTTATTTAATAATTTTCAATCTGGCGAAATGCAACTTGGCGAATTGCAATTTGGCGAAATGCACATTTTTTTAATACGCCAACATGCTTTCAAAAAAAATTGGCGAAATGCAATCTGGCGAAATGCAATTTGGCGAAATGCCCCACACCCGTATATACGTATATATATGTATATATATTATATACATCAAAGAAAAAAAAATTTAATTAATATCTTTTTTTTTTTTTTTTTAAGGTTAAATTAAATATATGGTATTTAATTTAATATATATAAATATTCAAGATCTATATCAAGATCATTTTACCATGATTTTTTTTTTATAATTTCCTCGTACCAAAAGAAAAATACTATACCATATTAATATTTTAGTTTAATAAGGTTATATTATTTTAAAATTATACATGTTTTTACTGTTGCACAAAACTTTTTAATATACAATTTAAATATAACTATCCTAATCATATGGTTTAATTAAAAAATCATAAATTAATTATTAGCAAATAAATAAAAAAGACTAAAGAGTATTCTTTTGTATGGAAATAAAAATACTTTCAAAAAAAAAAAAAAAAACGGATTATTGAAGGGTTAAGGATAAAATATGTAAAATTATAACTTTTTTTTTTTTTTTTTTTTTTTTTTGAAAAAAATTTAATTATTCTTTTATTTATAATAGAAAAAGTTATTGAAATAGAATATATAAACAATTTTTTTTTTTGTAATTAATAATTTATGGTATTAAATATACTAAATTATTATCATCAAAAATCTTGAAAAAAAATTTTTTTAATTATTTTTTGTATTGAACGAAGAATAAAAAAATCGTACGCTATAACCAAAATCAAATATATTTATATATAATATTTCAAATATATCATGATGATAAATTAAAGATATTTATTTATTTATTAATTTTATAACATTATTAAATATTATCATATACTGAACTTCCCTACATAATATATAATAATATATATTCAATTAAGAACAGAAATTTTCGGGTTTTTTGTTTTAAAAGAGTATCAATTACTCAATCTTGATTTCTTAATAAGTTCTTTTAATCATCTTACAAAATAGTAAGTAAGGTGATGTATTATAAACAAATGGATTACTTCATGAATAATAATAATAAAATAGAAAAAAAAAAAGATACTTTTTTACTAATGTATCTAGCTTCAATTTATGTTATATTGATATAAAGAAATCATGAAAGTTAACCCCTTCGTATTCATTTGATATGTTTATTATTCACTAATCTATATTATCAAGTGTATATGATATAAATGAATACATGTGATCACTATGTTGATATGCGGGACTTTTCTAGTGGCAATAATATTATTAAGCAGTGGGCTTTAAATAATGGTAGTTTAGTAAATTATATTAATAAAATATATATTCGTACAATTAAAATAATAATTCTAATTCCTAAAATTTTATAAGAGAGTCCTCTATTTCTAATATAAATAATTTAATCTATTTATATGAAATAGGTAATATATTAATTTTATATTCTAATATATAGAATTATATTAATTTTCTATGAATTAAGTATTACAATTACTATAATTATAATAATACATATTGAAATAAAATAAAATAAAATAATTATTATCAAAAAGATATAAATTTAATATTAATAATTAATATTAAATATACAAATATGTTACTACATATATTTGTTTTATATCAATGTTGTATATATATTATACGAGATTTCACAAAGTTGAATTTTCTGAAATGTGACTTTTAAAAATTTTATTAAATAAAAAATATATTCTTAAAAATAATATAGTTTTGAAATTTTCATGGTATATATTATCTAAAAATATAAAACATTCTTGAAATCTATAAAAAGCATTTAAGATTAAATTAAATATAGTATATAGTAATATATATTTAAAAATTAAAAAGGCTTATATATCTTAAAAATATAAAAAATTATTCTTTAAAAAAAAAAATATTCCTTTACATAAATAAAAATTAAAATTATAAGGTATGGTGCATTTCGGAAGGTTGCATTTCGGAATGTGGCGTCCATGTTGTTGTATTTGACGCCATAAATTTTTTTTAATATTTTTTAATACAATTATAAATAACTAAATAAATAAATAAATATTCATTATTAAGTTTAGAAATAAATAAAAAATAAAATGTTTTTAAATATTTTCTTAATTATTCCTTTGTAACTGAATCAATGTAAATCTTTCACCTACTTTAAATAATAAAAGGGAAATTTTAAAATATAAAAGTTTACTTAATTATCTTGAAAAAGAATTTGATGTATCTATATCAATTTCAAAACATAAAATTAACGATGAATTAGAAAATGTTCAATTCCTTTGGGTATAAAACCTAAAGGTATATTTAATGAAGTTTCCAAGAAATAGGATTTATATGTCCCTGAATATAAAACAATTAAATTCCTAAATAAACAAGAGATATAAATATACAGCTTCCTCTTGATATAACAAAATTTGATGAAATTCCTGATGAGTCAAAATATATTATAAAACAGTAAGAAATGAGAATTTTGTGATATTCAAAAATCCAAATTTAGTAATCTTCCAACTCCCATTCTAATCAAAATTATTTATAATGAAGATATATTTGCAGATGGTACTTTTTATATTGCACCTAAGTTTAGTTATTAAGTGCTTATACTAGAACTTATATTAAATATTTAAATAGCTTTTTATACTACTTCTTTTTCGATATTAAAAAATAAAGAACAAGCTACTTATGAGATGCTATTTGAAGAACTAGAAAAAAAAAAAAAAAAAAAAAAAAACAAGCTAATAAATATAGAAATAATACTAAGATAGTTCAAAAAATTTTCATTGTGATTTCGAAAAAGGTATATCTAATACAGTAAGAAAAAATATTTCCTAATATAAATATTAAATACTGTATTTGCACTCTAAAAGAACATTAGAGTTTAAAACAAATTAATTTTATTATAATGAGTAAAATATAATAATATAATATATTTATTATAAAGTGATTTATGAACTTCCTTTTTGTAAATCCTGAATATATAATTGATATTTATAGTGAAATTAGGTGTGAAACAAATAATAATGAACAATTTTTGAAATTTTAAAAGTATTTTTTGAAAAAATAAAAAATAAAAAAAAAAACTAATTGAAAAATTATAAAAACTAAATTATTATAACAATATCGAGTATATAACAAATAATGCATCAGAATCTTCAATAATTATTTAAATAATTTATTTTCAAAAAAACTCCTTTTTATAATCATTAATATATGCTATTAAAACAAGAAGAATTTTTTTATTATCTACAATGATTTACGAAAGGAAAAGTGCAAGAATTTGAAAAAAAAAGGAATAAAAAGAAAAACACAATAATTCAGGAAAACCGATAAAATCAATGTCTCAATCTGAAAATAATCAAAAACTCCGGAATCCAAATTAATTGATCTTAGAAGATCTAATAATGATATTGTTGAATTATTGTTTAAATATTTAATAAATTTGAATAATATATATACTAATTTTGTAATAAATGGCAAGTAATGAATCATAATGAAAAAGATTATTTTGACATTCAATCTCAATTATTATTAATTAATTAAAATTTTTCTTAACTAAAATCCATAATTGTACTTTAGTATTTTTTAAATTTTTAAATTAAGAAAAAAAAAACAATATTAAAATTATCTTTATCGTTAATTATATTAATAAAAGATTAATTTTTTTTAAAGAATATTTTTTTATATATTTTTAAGAATATTTAAAGATTTTTTTTTAAAGAAAAATTTTTTTTATATTTTTAATAATATTTAAAGATTTTTATTTTATTTTATTTTATTTTATTATATTTTTATTTTAAATAACTTTTATGGATTTTAAGAATATTTTATTTTTTTTTTTTTTTTTAGATATATATATAATAAAAATTTCAAGAATATATTATTTTATTTCTTATTTTTTTTTTTTTTTTTTTTAAAAAAGATTAAAAAAAAAAAAGAAATCTTCAACTTTTATTTGATATTATTTATTAAAATTATTTATATATTAATTTATTTATCAAAATTTTTAAAAGATAGTTTTCCGAAAAGCAACACTCTCCTTTAAAATAAATATTAAATAAAATATTATTTATAATAAAGTATTATTTAAAAAACATTATTCTTTAAATCTATAAAAAGTTTTTAAAATAAAAAAAATTAATATTTTTTTTATTAAATATATATTATTAAAAATATAAAAAAATTCTTTAAAAAATAATCAATTTTATTAATATGAAAATTAAAATTATATGTTTTATAAAATCTTTAAATTAAATATAAAAATAAAATATTCTTTAAAAATAAAATATTTTTAAATATTTAAATAAAAATTTTTCCCAGAAAAAAAATTCTAACCTTCACGTTTTCTAATTTTATAATGTTCATAAAGTTAATGATATAGAAATAAAAGTTATTAATAAAAATATAATAATAATAATAATAATAATAATAATAATAATAATAATAATAATAATAATAATAATAATAATAATAATAATAATAATAATAATAATAATAATAATAATAATAATATAATAATTATTAATATTTAATGATAAAAATATTTTTAATATGTTTTTTTTTTAAATTAAGAATAATTTTAATTATTAATAATAATTGCGACAGAATTAGAATAATCTTTTTCATTTGATCATTACTTTTATCATTTACTCCAAATCAATATTTATATTTTTTAAATTAATTAAATATTTAAATCATAATTCAACAATATCATATCTAGGTCTTCTATCATCAATTAATTTGGATTCCATTGTTTTGTATTTTTCAATTAGAACATTGATTTTATCAGTTTTATTTTATTTTTTATTTTTTTTTTTAAATTCTGCACTTTTTTTTTTGTAGTCATTGTGGTATATAGATTCTTCTTGCTTTAATGCATATATTAATATATAAAAAGAAGGGTTTTTTTTAAAAATAAATTATATAAATAATTATTGAAAGATTTTGATGCATTATTTTTTATATGCTCGATATTATTATAATAATTCAAAATTTTATAATTTTTTAAACAATTTTTTTTTTTTTTTTTAAAAAAAAAATATCATAAAAATATCAAAAATTGGTCATTATTATTTGTTTCACACCTAACTTTGCTATAAATATCATTTATATATTCAGGATTTACAAAAAGGAAGTTCGAAATCACTTTATAATAAATATATATATTATTATTTGTTACTTATTATAACATAATTCTTTTTTTTTTCTAGTTCTTCAAATAACATCTTATAAGTAGCTTGTTCTTAATTTTTTAATATCAAAAGCAGTATATAAACCATTTAAATCTTTAACATAAGTTCTATTTGATAATTAAATTTAGGTGCAATATAAAAAGTTCCATCTGAGAATATATAATTTATTGAAGGTTATTTTTAACAATTATAAATATACTCATGATTTTGATGACATAAGCAATAAATTTATTGATTATATTAATCATAATAACGAAATAACTGATGATGTTACATGGTTTTATGATCCAGGTGAGGGCGAACATGTAACAAATGATAAATCTTTACTTGTTAATTTCAAATATAAATTGATAAAGTTGTGTTGTGTAAACGGTTCGATTTGCCAATTTGAAGGATATGGAACATATGAATGTTTCATAAATTAACAATATATTAAGTTTGAAAAAGTTTTATTTTCAAAAAATGTTCACAAAAATCTTATTAATGGTATATAACTTGCAAAATCAGGATTTATATCATTAATTTACTCTTCTGATGATTTTGATGAAGAAAAAGATTAAAATTATGGGATAAGAATAAAAATAATCTAGGTCTTTTTTATCATCTAAATATAATCAATTTCCTATCAAAACACAAAATTACAATAGTACTTAACCAATAAGAAATAGTATAATGCACGTAGGAAAATTAGATGATAAAAGTATTGAAATATGATAAAAAGATTAGGCCATTTTTACCAAAGTAATTTACCTAAATAACTAGATCTACATGATGTAAAAACTCCTCCATAAATAGATTGAAAAATTTCTAAAATGAAGAAAGGATCTCATAAAGGAGAAACTCCAAAAGAATTCCTAGAAATAATCCATTCAGACATTTCTGGGTTATAACCATCTATTAATACCAAGAAATACTTCTTTACAATGATGGATGAATTCTCAAGAAAAGTCTGGATATTTACACTCAATCAAAGGCTGAAGCTCCAGATATAATAATAGAATTCTTTACTTATTTAAATAATCAATTCAAGGACTATACAATAAAAATATTTAAATCTGATGGAGGAAAGGAATATAAAAACAAAAAGATAAAAAACATTGTAAGAAAATGGCATTGAAAGTATGTATTCTCTTCCTTAATGTCTAGAAATAA
>JACVTC010000069.1:0-77500 GCA_016946835.1 Neocallimastix lanati (nom. inval.)
CGATTCTTATGTTTTTGGAATTTTTCATGCTATTTTTTTCTTCCCTTCGATTGGCCCAATATTTACTTGCGTTCTTTACATTTTCAGCTGCTTCCATGGTCCACCTATAATGTGAGATAAATTTTTCTAAAAGAATTTCATCTGAAGATTTATTCACTCCTTGTGTAGGTCTAGCAGCAATGTCGAAAGGCTGTTGATCCTCACGACCATAAACTAATTCGAAGCTAGAATGTTTGGTTACAGAATTCTTTGTAGTTCTAAGGGCCCACAAGGCTGAAGGTAATACCTCATCCCAGTCTTTATTTTCTTCACCAAGTAATCTCAATAATTTACCAATTTCTTTATTCCTATTTTCAACCAATCCATTACTTTCTGGGTGATAGGTAGTGGTAAATTTTACGTAAACATCATATAAGTCCAGGAATATTTTAGTCATATCCGATGTGAATTGAACGCCATTATCCGTTGTAATGACTTGAGGAACTCCATGTCTAGCGAAAACATTTATTAAAAACTTAATGATGTCCTTAGATGTAATATTTTCAGTAGGTTCAGCCTCCACCCACTTTGTGAAATAATCCACCGCAACAATGATATATTGGTTTTTATTACCAGTTTTTATTAAGGGACCAATAATATCAAGTCCAAGATGAGTAAAAGGGCCTTCAACTTCTGTTGGAATGTTTTCGGTTGGTTCTGGATATGGCTGAGGGCGATTTAACTGACATTTTTCGCATTTTGAAATTATCCGTTTTATATCGTTGACCATATCATTCCAGTAGTAACTTTTTCTAAGTCTTTGATATGTTTTATAATAACCTTCATGGCCAACATGATGTGCTTCGAGAATTAATTTTAGTTTTTCATTTGTTTCGGTAACAAGTTTTCTATAATTATTTCCATCTATAAAATAATCTATACCATCAATCTTTGTAAATTTTTCTTCAATAAATTCTTTAATTACTTTAGAAAGTGAATCATTTTCATCATCTTTATTCGTTTTTATAGCTAATACCTTTTGTTCTTTATCGTTCTTCATTCTAGATAAAGCGTCGGCTACTACATTCTTTTTACCTTGCTCATAGCGAATATCCACTTTTAGCATACTTGCAGTCAAACACCATCTTGTTTGTCGTGCATTATTCGGTTCCTTATTATTAAATAAACCTAGTAGAGGTTTGTGATCTGTAAAAACTATGGTTCTAAAGGGGCTTCCCATAATATAAGGTTTTAATTTAGTAATACAATAATATAAAGCCGTTCCTTCCAAATCGGTTATTCCATAATTCTTTTCTGCTTTGGTTAAGCTACGGCTAATGAAATGAATCGGGTGTTCTATTTCCGATTCGTCTTTCTGCAATAAAACTCCACCAATACCTTCATATGATGCATCTGTTCGAATAATGAATTCTTTGGAAAATCAGGATATTTTAAAATAGGAGCATTAATTAATTTTTCTTTTAATTTGGTAAAACTTTGTTTTTGTTCATTATTCCATTTATATTTTACGCCTTTTCTTAATAGCTTACAAAGAGGAGCTGAGGTTTGAGCATATTCATTTATAAAGTTCCTATAATATCCTACAGCACCTAAGAATGATCTTAACTCATGTATATTCGTGGGTTCTTTCCAGGCTTTAATTGCTTCAATTTTACTATTTTGAGGACTAAGACCCTTAGTAGAAATCTTGTGACCAAGAACTTCAACTTCCGTTTGCATAAAGTGACATTTTTCAATATTAATTTTTAATTTATGTTCCTTGAAGATTGCTAATACTGCTTTATGTGTTGGATATGTTCTTCGACAGTTTTTGAATATATAAGTATATCATCAATAAAGTTGAAAACACATTTTCCGATTAAAGGAAATAAAATTCTATTCATTTCCCGTTGGAAGGTAGCCGGAGCTCCAGTTAATCCGAAAGGCATAACTTTGAATTGGTAGTTGCCAAATTTGGTTGTAAAACTGGTTATTTCAACACTTTCTTCGTCCATTAGGATTTGATGGTAACCTGAGTATAGATCCATAGTAGTAAAGATTTTGGCACCATCTAAACTGTCAAATATCTCGTCAATATATGGAAGGGCATAAGAGTCTTTTTCGGTTAGATCATTCACCTTGCGGTAGTCCACACACAATCTCCATTTTCCATTAGCCTTTGGGACCACAACAACAGGTGAAGACCATTCTGAATAAGATGGTACAACTAGCTTTTTCTTAATAAGTTTAATTAGTTCTTCTTTAATAATATCCGATTTAAATTTGGTTACCCTGTAACATCTTTGTTTAACAGGTTTTGCGTTCGCTTTCAAGTTAATCTTATGAGGTGCTAAGTCTGACGGGGTTAATTCTTCAGAAGATGTCGCTATAATGTCCAAGTTTTCTTCAAGTAATTTTTACTATTACATCTTTATAATCTTTACAAAGACTTGCTAAAAATTTTTTCATCATGGATATACTCTTGCGGGGATAGACCTTCAAGTTTCTTTAATTCATTAGTTGTGTCTTCATCTTCAAGTATTTTCCTTACTATACATACTAATTTTTCTTCTTCTTGGAAATTATTATTAATAGGAGCTATAACGTCGATTAGTCCTTGAGAATTAAATTGACATAAACTATATCTTATAGGATGGATAAAAAGATTGTGTTCTACTTGAGTTTGAAAATTAATCAACAAATCATAAAATGGGTCATCATCATCAATTATACGAAAATCTACTATCATTTTATAATCATTAATCTTAACAGGTATTCGTACAATGATTCCTTCTGAATACTCATCATTCTTAGTCGCTAAACGTATCCTTCCACGACTAATACCTACTTCTTCATAATTTCCAGGTAATTTCTCATAAAATTTTTTTGTGATAACATTGAGATTGCTACAAGAATCAATTAGTGCTTTACCAGGAATTTCATCTACTGTTACATCAACCATGGCAATATCTTCTTCTGAGGTTTCCTTACTTTTTGCTAATATAAGAGTGATCAATATTATTTACCAAGGTAGCAGCAGCAATAGTATTGTTTAATGCACCTATTATTTTCTTTTCAGGTTTTTCTAATTTTAATCCTTGACTTACTTGACTTCTGACTTTTGGAGAAACATTGAGGAGCTGACCGAAACTAATATTACACTTGGTTTCATTCAAATCTTGTAAAACATTATATTCTTCCTGATCCTTACACATCTTGATGTTCCTAAGCGTTCTACTAATTGTTGCTTTTTCTTTAGGCTCTTGAAAATCTATGAGCTTCTGTAATGTAATATTCTCATGACCTTCGTCATTAAGCTTTTCAGGAACTTCAATAACTTCCATTTCATTGATTTGTTTTGTTTTAATAATTTTATCGTTTCATTATCAATTAATTTATTTAATCGTTGATGCATTTTATCACTAGTAGTACTGATGCTATTTCTTTGTTTTGAAGAATCCAGACTTTGCTTTTCTCTTATAGTAATATTATCCTCCCTTTCCTTCCTTTTTCCCTTGTTATTTCCAAAGTTAGCTCTTTCTTTATTCCGAATTTGTTTTTCTTTGGCTTTCTCAATATTTATATTAGGCTGCGCCATTATCGAAGGATGTAGTTGATTTTTATTTTTAACAATTATTCTATTTTCTATTTCCTTCTCTTTTATCTTTCTTATTGCAGGAGTTGTTATAGGGGTAGGATTATCTTTGAGACTTTTACGTTGTCTCTTTTCATTATTTTCACTAGTTTCATCGTTAGTCGTCAACTTCCTTTTTGTCGCACTAACTATAAATTCTACATCATTCTCATTATCGGATTCTTTGTGAGTTTCATTAGTATAGGAAGCATCTTCTTTTTCTTCCTTATTATAATCATTTGTACTACTAGGAATGGATTTGTATTGTAATGAAGCTATTTTATTTTTATAGGGAGTGCTTCCTCTCCCTTTTAGTGGTTTAAAGATTTTCCACTATATAACCGTTTCTTATTTTCTTGAATAATTGCATTTAACTTAGGACAATTATACTGCAAATGTCCTGGATCGCTACAATAAAAACAGGCTTTAATGGTAAGATTTTTCATTTTTTTTGTTAAGTCCTCCAATTCGTAATCTTTATTTCTTTTTGGGCTTCTAACTTCATAATTCTCTCTTACTACCTTTCTGTTGTTTTGATAATTATTCCTGATATTTATTCTTGGGTTGGCAATTTCAGTTGAGTACTCTTTTGAGGGTCTCAAATTCATTACTCTATCAACTTTTTCGGCAATGTCAAACGCCCGATTTAAAGAAATGTCATCCTTAAGGGAGACCTTTTTCCAAGCTTCTTCATTGTTCCTAAGAGCATCAATATAATCGAGAACACTGACTCGCTTCTTTCTTTTCTTATCTAATTTCAAATATATGGATCGGAAACGAGTATTAAAGTCTTTTACTCGCTCATTTCTTTTAATTCTTAAAGCACGGAGCTCACGAAGTAACATATTCTGGTCTTCTTTAAGACCATAAAAAGTTTCTATTGCTTCTACAATTTCCTTTAAGGAAGGATATTCATCTTTTTTCTTTTCTTCTGAATCAGATTCTTCTTCTTCTTCGTCCTCACTTTCTGATTCAGAATCGGTACTGTAACTTTCAATTAAATCCTGGATAACTTCGCGAGGCTCTCCAGTAGACGTGAGTAAGCAGGCGGTAAAAATCTTTTTGGGATCAGTAACTTCCTCAAGTTTTATCCATAATCGGATTTCTGATTCCCAAGATTTGATATCGAGATTTTCCTTTGAAATTTTCTCGATATCTTTTAATTCCTTTTTTAATTCTTTAAAATTGATTTTATTTTCAGCCATTTGAAAATTTAAAAATGGTATTAATGCTATGATATCCAATTTAAAAATATGTTTACTTTAAAAATATATTTAATAACAAAAAAAAAAATAAATTTATCTTTGTTTTATAATAATATAATTATGGACTCAGAAAACCCTCTGACAATCCAATTCTTTATTCCAATAATAATTCAGACTCAGAATCTCTCTCTGAAAATCTGATAAATTAATTCAGACTCGAAAACACCCTTCGAAAATCTGAAACTAAAAAAAAAATAAATTCAGACTCAAAAACGCAATTTGAAAATCTGAAGCTTTTTATTATGAATTTTAATGTTTATTATATTCTCTTAAGCATTAATACACAAAATATGTATATCTTAATCTTTTTTTTTTAAATTTATTTGTAGTAATAACTTCTTTATTTAATTTTATTTAATATATTTATTTCCTTTATTAAAATAATTAATATAACATAAAGCAAATTGTATAAATACTTAAATAATAATAATAATGTATATTTATTTTTATTTTTATTTCTTTTTTATTATTCTATTAATTCTTTGTTATAACATTTAATGAAATATTAAATAAAAAGTTAAAATACAAGCCAAACTATATAGTGTTGAACCATCAAATATATAGCTTGTTAACCCTTCTTACAATAAGTCCCCTTAGCTCTTTATTGATAAGTTGATAATGTCGATTGTTAATTATTAAGAAACTTAATAAAAAGAAGGTAGCAATATTAAATTCTTTTTAATTTGGCTAACTTATTGTTAGTAATAAAGAAGATAATAACGTATCCTTCCCAGTATCAACAAGATCAAAACAATAAAGTATTATGTGTGGGTGTTCAACTATCCCGCGTAGAGAGTTGTAAGACAGCTTATTTATATTTTTCTTTTTAATTAAAATTTAATTAATTATATAACGAATAATAGAAAATTTAACACACAAAAAAAAAAATTTCAATTATAAAAATTTCGAAAAAAAAAAAAAATTTAATTATATAAAATCATAAAAATAATACACTTATTTGAAAAATAATAATAATAATCTAATTTTATATATTCTATATATATATATTGTACATGTATATATTAAAAAAAATAAAATAAACTGATAAACATAAAAAAAATTACAATTTATTATTTAGAATTATTAATATAAAAAAAAAATTTATTTATAAAATTTATTCTTATTTAAAAAAAAAAATTAAAAATTTGTACTACAAAAAAAAAAAAATTTTTTTGCTTATTATTTTAATATTTATCATTAATTAAAAATTTTTTTTTTTTTTTTTTTTTTTTTTTTTTTTTTTTTTTTTTTTTTACATATATAAATCTATATCTATGATAATACTATTGGTTAAAAAAAAAAAAAATTTTTTTTTTTTTTTTTTTTTTTTTTTTTTTTTTTTTTTTTTTTTAAAAGTTTGTTCTACACTAAAGAAAAATTTAATTTATTATTTATTAAAAAAAATTTATTAATGAAATATTTATTATTTTAATAAAAGGAAAAAAAATATATATATATTTTTATTTTATTGCAAAAATAATAATAATAATAATAATAATAATAGGCGAACAAATTTATAAAAGCCTAAAATAAAAATAAAAAAAAAAACTATATATTTTAACGTCACTTCGCAAGAATGACCAGGGTTTTATCAGGGATCGAACCTGACCCACCTCTTATTTTCTGCGCGAGTGAACAAACTATCACCTGTTGAAGTGTGTAGTTGCCTTCAGCGTGAAGGTTTTATAGTTCTAGGGCGTATTTGCCTAATTGTCAAGGATTTGTTCCTTGAGATACTCGCGTTTACAATCTACAAAACCTTGCAAAATTGTAAATAAGAGTTTATGAAATTAATATCCTGCAAGCTAACACTGTCTTACTCGAATATTAACTTCGTAAATTTGTTAACTTTTTATTATTTTTTTTTTTTTTATTATTATTTTTTATTTTATAATCTATAATTAAATAAAGTTACTACAAAAACTAAAGTTTTCCAAAGTTTTTTTTTTTTTTTTTTTTTTTTTTTTTTTTTTTTTTTTTTTTTTTTTTTTTTTTTTTTTTTTTTTTTTATTATTATAACTTTTATTATTATTAATATTAATATTAAATTATTAATTATTATTATTTAACAAAACTTATGGATAATCTGATAGTATACCCTGTCTGACGTGCAGCTTGCCTCTTCACGGCGTCATGCCACGCGGGTACCACGGCTACTGTATTCAATATAAAATACAACAGTCCAGAGCCTACTAGCCCAATTACTATGTAGGTTAAACTTAGCCCGGAAATCTATATCCAAGGCTTTGTTAAATAATTTAATTAATAAATAATATTAAATTTTATTTTTCTAATAATCCCCGATATCTCCACCATAAATTATGTTATGGTTCGGGTTTTATTAGAATTTTATTTAATTATTTATTTTTAATATTTTTTCTGTCTACATTTTAATTATTGAAAAACTTCACTTATTTATACTTTTTGAAAAAAAATAAATATGTAAAGCCTTTCTACATTTTATTATCATATTTAAAAAAAAATATTTACTATTACTAATTACTTAAAATTTTATATTAATTTAAATTAACTAATTCATAAGTATTTTTATTTTAATAAATTTTGTTTACATAATTTTATATTATTTTTCATATACTAAAACTAAATTATTTAATATATACGAAAAGTAACAAACAAAATTTAAAAAGATTTTACAGAAAAATAAAGTTATTTTAATCAAGAATGTTAATATAATATTCTTATATTTTATATAAAATAAATTTAAAAACTATAATATATTTAATATTTATTATTAATCAATTAAGATTTGATTTTATTTGTGGGGAATAAAAATATAAAATAATCAATTTAAAAATAAAATAAAATACTAAAAAGAATACAAGTTTAATATTGATACAATATAATAATAATATAATAATATATTTGAAAATAAAAATAAAATATTAATATTGATAATAAACACTTTAATAAAATAATAAAATTTAAGGTTAAATTATAGATATTGATATTAATAATAAAAATATAAAATTATTGATAATATTTTAGAAACTTTTAATAAAAATATAAAAAAAATAAATATATTTAGAAAATATTTTAGTATAGAAAATATAGTAAAGTAATATTAAGTAAAGAATAATATAATGGATTCTAAAGTAAGTTGAAATTCTAATTAATAATCCATTATATGTTCGTTCTTTACCATTAATGGTATGGTTCATATAATTTTAGGAATATAATAATAATTAACACAAATAATAAAATTACAATAAAAAAAAATAATTTGTTTTAAAATCAATATTTATTTATTTAAATTTATAAAAGAAAAATAATAATATAATTATTTATTTAATAAAAAGAAAGTTATTCATTATATTTTATTTCACTAAAATTACATGTATTTATATTTTTTTATCAAATTAAAATTTGTAAAGCCTAACTATTTTTTTAATAAACTAATTACTAATTATTTTTATAAATAAAACATTTAAATTGAAATTGAATTATTATTTTAGTTAATAATATTATTGTTATAAATAGTAGTTATATATTATTGAATTATTAATTATTTAATAATAGTTTAATACTAATATATATAAAATAAAAATAAAGAGATTATACAGAATATTTTATTGTGGTTTAGTTAAATTTAGTAATTAAAAATAAATTTAAATTGATAACGAAAATTTTAATAACTAATTAAATAGATTTGATTATTTTCAATATAACATAATACAAAAGAAATATAATATTAATATATTAAGTGGGCAAGGACAATATTCTTGGCTAAAGATTTTTAATACATTATAATGGAATCGGATCGATAATTCAAAAAGGAATTATAAGTTAATTAGTGATTTATTAACTTAAGATTTCTATTTAGTAATATTTGAAGAATATTGGAAAGTTCCAATTATATAGAATAGAATAATCTATAAGGTTAGAATAATTTATATTATTCTAGCACAATTAGTATTATTTGTTCATTCTGTATTAAGATGCCCCCGCTAAGACTCAAGCTAGGTAGAAGCTGAGTTAAACTTGACAATATTTTTCAAATGAACATTACGATTCATTTGTATATTAGTAGCAGGATCAGCTAAAGTGACTGTATTGAATTGTTTCTTTACCACTTTCATAGGTCCAACAAAGTAAGGTTCTAATTTAGTTCGATTAAAGTTTCTTACTAGTACTAAATCACCTGGTTTTATTCTTTTAGCTTGATTCATACTGGTCTTTTCTTCTCTCCTAGTAGCCCAATACTTCGAAGCATTTTTGATATTAGATGCGGCCTCCGTTACCCATTGGTAGTGTGATACAAATTTTTCCAGTAGAATTTCGTCAGAAGACTTATTTATACCCTTAGTTGGTCTGGCAGCAATGTCAAAAGGTTGTTGGTCCTCCCTTCCATAAACTAATTCAAAACTTGAATGGTTGGTGATTGAGTTTTTAGTAGTTCTTAAAGCCCAAAGTGCAGATGGTAAAATTTCATCCCATTCTTTGTGTTGTTGTCCTAGTAATCGTAATAATTTTCCAATTTCTTTATTACGATTCTCAACTAAACCATTGCTTTCAGGATGATATGGAGTGATAAATTTAACATATACATCATATAAATCAAGGAAGATTTTTGTCATATCTGATGTAAATTGTGTTCCATTATCAGTAGTGATAATTTGAGGTACACCGTGTCGAGCAAATACATTAATTAAAAATTTTATCACATCCTGAGAAGTAACATTTTCAGTGGGCTCTGCCTCAACCCATTTAGTAAAATAATCAACCACAACGATTATATATTGATTATTATTTCTGGTTTTACTTAGAGGTCCTATAATGTCCAATCCTAAGTGTGTAAATGGTCCTTCCACTTCAGTTGGTTTATCTTCTGTTGGTTCAGGGTATGGTTGAGATTTATTTAATTGACATTTTTCACATTTACCTATAATTCGCTTAATGTCATTAACCATATTGTTCCAATAGTAGCTCTTTTTCAAACGTTGATATGTCTTGTAATAGCCTTCGTGTCCTATACTGTGCGCTTGAAAAATTAATTGAAGTTTTTCTTTTGTATCTGTAACTAATTTTCTATAATTATTGCCATCAACAAAGTAGTCCACACCATCAATTGTCGTAAATTTTTCTTCAATAAATTCCTTAATGGTTCTTGAAAGCAGGTTTTCATCTTGTTCTTTGATAATTTGTGTTGTTAAGATAACTTTTTCTTTTTCATTTTTCATTCTTGATAAAGCGTCTGCAACAACATTATTCTTCCCAGCTTCATATCGTAAATCAATTCCTAACATACTGACAGTCAAACACTATCTTGTATGGCGAGAGTTTTGTGGTTCCTTATTTTTAAGTAATCCGATTAAGGGTCTATGGTCTGTATATACTATAGTTTGCTTAGGATTTCCCATAATATAAGATTTTAATTTATTAATACAGTAAATTAGAGCGGCACCTTCTAGATCCGTAATTCCATAATTCTTTTCCGATTTAGATAAACTTCTACTAATATAATGAACCGGATGCTCCTTTCCAGTTTCATCATCCTTTTGTAAAAGCACACCGCCTATTCCATCATAGGAAGCATCTGTTCTTATAATAAATTCTCTATCAAATCTAGGAAATCTTAATATTGGGGCATTGATTAATCTTTCCTTAAGAATTTTAAAACTTTCTTCTTGTTCCTTTTTCCATTCAAACTTAATACCTTTTCTTAATAGAGTGCAGAGAGGAGCAGTAACTTTTGCAAAGTCCTTAATAAAATTTCTATAATATCCAATGGCTCCTAAAAATGATCGAAGTTCATGAATGTTAGAGGGAGCCTTCCATTCTTTAATAGCTTCAACTTTGTTTTCCAATGGACTTAAACCTTCTGAGGATACTTTATGTCCAAGTACTTCTACTTCAGTTTGCATGAAAGAACACTTTTCGATATTGATTTTTAACTTATGTTCCTTGAATATTTCTAAGACTTGTTTAAGATGTTCTAGGTGTTCTTCTTCAGTTCTTGAGTAGATTAAAATATCATCTATAAAGTTATAGACGCATTTTCCTATTAAGGGAAATAGTATACGGTTCATTTCTCTTTGGAATGTAGCTGGAGCACCTGTTAAACCGAAGGGCATTACCTTGAATTGGTAGTTTCCGAACTTAGTTGTAAAGGTAGTGATTTCAACACTATCATCATCCATTAATATTTGATGATAACCGGAATAAAGATCTAATGTTGAGAAGATTTTTGCTCCATCTAAGCTATCAAAAATTTCCTCAATATTTGGTAAAGAATAAGAATCCTTCTTAGTTGCTTCATTTACTTTCCTATAGTCAATACACAGGCGCCATTTACCGTTCTTTTTAGGCACAAGTACTACTGGTGATGACCATTCTGAACATGAAGGTTCAATTAATCGTTTATATATGAGTTTGGTTAATTCTTCTTTTAAGATATCTGTTTTTAATTTACTAAGTCGATAAAATTTTTGTTTAATAGGTTTAACTCCTTCCTTAAGAATAATTTTGTGTGGTGATAAATCTGAAGGTGTTAATTCTTCAGAAGAAGTTGCAATTATATCAATATATTCTTCAAGTAATTTAGTAATAGCTTCTCTATAATTTGAATTAATTGTACTTTGAAAAACTGTGTCATATATATATTTTATGGGTGGTAATCCTTCAATCGTTTTCAATTGTTGCTTAGCTTCTTGGTGATTCAATGCTTTGATTACACATAATAATTTTTCTTCGTCATCATATTCATTATTAATAGGTGTAATTTCTTCAATTAAACCTTGATCATTAAATCGACAAAGACTATATCTAATTGGATGTATAAATAACTGGTTATCAATTTGAGTTTTGAGGTTGATTAATATATCATAGAATGGATCCTCCTTGTCTATAATTCTACACGTAACAAGTAGTTCTAGTTCATTAATTTTTACGGGAACTTTGATTAACACATCTTCTGAGTAATCATCATTCATCGTTGCTAAACGTATTCGTCCTGCACTAACTCCTATAGGTTCATACTGATAAGGTAATTTATCTAAAAATTGCTTTGTGATAATACTTAAGTTGCTACATGAATCTATTAAAGCCTTACCATGAACTCCATCTACTATTACATCAACCATAGCAATATCATCTTCTTGTGGTTCATGATGTTTACTTTTATATGTATGATCTATATTGTTCGTTATTATTGTAGTAGCACACATATTATCCACTGCACCTGAAATTTTAGTATTATTCTTTTCTAATTTAAGTCCTTGTGATACTTGAGACCGTATCTTTGGAGCAACGTCCAATAATTGTCCAAATGTAATATTGCAATTACTGGAGTTTAAATCTTTGATCACGTCATAACTATCACAATCAGTTTGCATTTGTATTCTTTTTGGAATTCTAGTTGGCATAATTTCAGTTGATTTTTCTGATGATTTTTCTTGAATTAATTTATTTAAAGTTTGTTTAGAATTATTTCCTTCCTGAGAAGTTTCATCATTAATAATATTAACATTACTATTTTTATTATTTTCCACAGAAGTACTAGTACTAGCTCTTTCCTTATCTCTTAGCTCTTTCTCAATCCTCTTTTCTTTCTCTATTCTGGGTTGAGCCATAATCGAAGGATGTAATTGAGTTGTTGGCTTTTTGACTGGTCGCGATGTTCCCCTTAATTGATTTTCTTTTTGTTTTCGTAAACCTGGAGTAACTATTGGCTTAGGATCATCTCTTAGACTACGGTGAACCCTCTTTCCTCTTTGGTCACTAGTCTCTTCATCTTTAGGATTTGCCTTTCTCTTTATAACGTTTACTAAGTAATCCAATTCTTTGGAACCATCCGACTCATCATCAAAATCTTCGTAATAATCCGTAGTAGTACCTTCTTGGAAATCAGCAATTTCTTCATAATCATCATCTTCTTTTAAGTCAACTGTTTTGGGACGATGGCAGACTGAAGCAATTTTTTTTGACGATGGGAGTGCTTCTACTCCCTTTTAGTGGTTTAAATAATTTTCATAAAACTTCTTGCGGTTATTTTCCAATATAGAATTTAATTTAGGACAGTTTCGTTTGGTATGTCCTTCATTGCTACAAAACCAGCAAGTACTAATTTTCATTTCTTTCATCTTGTTAGTGAGATTTTCTATAGATACATTTTTGTGGGTTTTTGGTTTGTTAAAATCATTTGAAATGTTCTTATTAAAATTACTTTTAGAGTTAAGGAGATTGTAACGAGTCTTATCATAATATTCAGTACTATTTTTAATAGATAAACGATCAACTTTTTCAGCTATAGCGAATGCTTTGGTAATAGAAATATGGTCTTTAAGCATAACCTTTCTCCATGCGTCAGGATTATTGGTTAAGGAATCTGCATAATCTAAAACACTAATTTTTCTTCTTCTCTTTTTATCCAATTTATGGTACAAAGATCTATAACGGACATTAAAATCTTTAACTTTCTCGTTCTTCTTTATTTTCATGGAACGTAATTCTCGTAACAAATTGGTTTGATCTTCTTTAAGTCCATAGAAAGTCTTCAGATGATTTATGATTTCATCAAGGCTTGGGTAGGTGGTAGTAGATTCACTTTCTTCATCATCTTCTCCTTCACTATCGCTATCGAAATCAGAATCTTCATCTTCAGTAAGGTCATTTCCATCTTCTAGTTCTTGGATAATTTCTCTTGGTTCTCCAGAAGCCGTTAATATACAAGCAGTAAAAATAGTTTCAGGATCCTTGATATGTTGGTATTTTATCCATGCCTTTAACTCATTTGCCCAGGAATTGATGTCAAGGTTTTGTTTAGTAAGCTTTTCAAAATCTTTTAATTCTTTCTTTAATTCTCTGAAGCTAAGCTTACTTTCTGGAGTACTCTCTGTTGGAGTACTGGAAGTACTGGATGTTCTCATAAAATAAAATTTATTGTATCTATAGAATGCTAAACCTCGTAATGTATAAATTGTTATAAAAAAGTAAAAATAAAAAAAATTAAAAAAAAAAATAAATCTTTTAACTAATAAAATTATTAATTATTTATTATTATTAATCACTTATTAAATTATAATAATCGTGCAATCTGATAGTACACACTGTCTGACGTGCAGCTTACCTCTTGAAAGGTGTCATGTCACGCGTGTGCCACGGTTACTATTTTCAATATAAAAAATAGCAGTCCAGAGCCTACTAGCCCAATTACTATGTAGGATAAACTTAACCCGGAAATCTATGCACGAATATTAGTTTAATTTAATATCAATTAATATTTTTAACAATTAATAATAATTAGTTAAAAATATAAAAATTGTTTTTTTTTTTAAAAAAATATTTGTTTTATAAGAAAAATTATTTATTAATATTATAATTTTATCCCTAATGTATTAATTTATTATTATATTCCCCGATATCTCCACCAATTTTTCATGGTATGGTTCATATAATTTTAGGAATATAATAATAATTAACACAAATAATAAAATTACAATAAAAAAAAATAATTTGTTTTAAAATCAATATTTATTTATTTAAATTTATAAAAGAAAAATAATAATATAATTATTTATTTAATAAAAAGAAAGTTATTCATTATATTTTATTTCACTAAAATTACATGTATTTATATTTTTTTATCAAATTAAAATTTGTAAAGCCTAACTATTTTTTTAATAAACTAATTACTAATTATTTTTATAAATAAAACATTTAAATTGAAATTGAATTATTATTTTAGTTAATAATATTATTGTTATAAATAGTAGTTATATATTATTGAATTATTAATTATTTAATAATAGTTTAATACTAATATATATAAAATAAAAATAAAGAGATTATACAGAATATTTTATTGTGGTTTAGTTAAATTTAGTAATTAAAAATAAATTTAAATTGATAACGAAAATTTTAATAACTAATTAAATAGATTTGATTATTTTCAATATAACATAATACAAAAGAAATATAATATTAATATATTAAGTGGGCAAGGACAATATTCTTGGCTAAAGATTTTTAATACATTATAATGGAATCGGATCGATAATTCAAAAAGGAATTATAAGTTAATTAGTGATTTATTAACTTAAGATTTCTATTTAGTAATATTTGAAGAATATTGGAAAGTTCCAATTATATAGAATAGAATAATCTATAAGGTTAGAATAATTTATATTATTCTAGCACAATTAGTATTATTTGTTCATTCTGTATTATTAAATTTAAAAAATATTATTTCTGGTATAGTTGTTAGTAACTAATACCATGAATCAAACTACTTAGGGTTCGATTCACATTTATTATTATTTTATAGTTTTATTCTAAAAAATATCTAGAAGATTCTTTATAGTTCAAGAAATTACTAGAATTTCTTGATAATTCTTGTGTTTAATTAATTAAAATTTATTCTATTAAATTCTTAATTCTATTGTTTTCTATTTTTTCTAAATTTTTCGATTTTTAAGAACTTTTTAGAAACTTTTATTTTTATTTTTTAATAACTTTAACTTTTGAAAAAAAATATAAATATGAGTAAAATTCTTATTAACAAATATTCTTTTCTTTGTGTTTTTTATTTTAATTTTGTTTAGTTAATAAAACTTAATTTTTTAATAAAACTTTTTTTAATATTAATACTATATCAACCCTTGCGGCTTATAGTATTATAATAAATATAATTAATAAAATAATTATAATAAAAGAAAAAAAATAAATAAAAAATAAAATAATTTTTGTTTTTTTTGAGTGTTATTATATTTATTATAATATTTTGTTATACTGGCAGATCAGTTATAAAATCCAATTGTACCTCTTGCCAGGGTAATTCTGCAACCGGAACTCTTACCGCAGTACCATATTCTTTATGGCGATCATCTTTCTTGGTAGCGCAGGTTCTACAAGCTTTCACGTAGCCTGATATATCCTTCCTCATCTTCGGCCAGTAGAAATTCCTAGATACTAGGTCCGAAGTCTTATCAATTCCTAAGTGTTCTGCGTACTCTGAGTCATGGTTTAGTTGAATAATTGTCTTCCTGAACGTTGTGGGCACGTAAATTTGTTCAGGGTTTTCCTTTCTAACCAGAAGACCATCTACTTCTAGCCAATGCTTCTTGTTATAATTATTTCTGGCATCTTCTGCTAGATCTTTCATAATCTCTTGGGCCATTTTGTCCTGTCGGTAGGCCTGCTTGATATCATCCACGAAATTGGTAGCTAAGGCTAGATAACTAGCTTCTCCATCTACGTCATCAAATCCTACCAATTGATCGGGTTTTAATAGACTATCTTTATCAAATTCTTTACCCTCAGTTTTCTCAGTTTCAACTCTTGAGAGGGCGTCAGCTTTACCATTTTTCTTCCCAGGTCTGTAAACTATTTCAAACCAGTATGTGGCGAATAGTTCTTGCCATCTAATTTGCCTAGGAGTTAGTAATTGTGGTTTGGTAGCGAACAACAGGTTTCTGTGGTCACTATAAACAATAATCTTATGCTTCGCACCTTGAAGCAAGTGTCGCCATTCTGTAAAAGCAGTCTTAATGGCTAATAGTTCTTTCTCTGTAATCGAATAGTTTACTTCAGCCTTGCTGAGTGTCTTAGAATAATAATATATAGGATGAAGGGTACCATCGTCTCCTTTTTGTGACAGCACACCTCCTATCGCGTAATTACTAGCATCACATTCGACGAAGAACTGTTTCTCGTGGTCAGGGAAAGCTAGCACTGGCGGAGAGGTAAGCATTTCCTTTAATTTGTGAAACGCGGCCAATCCTTCTTCACTCCATTCGAATTTTTCCTTCTTTGAAGTCATTTTAAATAGCGGTTTGGCTATTTCTGAAAAATTCTTAATAAAATTCCTGTAATAATTGCAAAAGCCTAAGAAGCTTTGCATCTGCTTGACATTTTCTGGTTGTGGCCATTCTGCCACGGCCTTAATCTTTTCTGGGTCAGTCTCTACACCATCCTTGCTGACCACATGGCCTAAAAATGAAATCTTTAACTTATGTAGCTCACATTTGGACATCTTAGCTACGAGTTTATGTTGTATCAGCTTCTTTAAAATCGTTCGAACATGCTCTACATGTTCCTCCAAAGTTTTGGAATATTCGACGATGTCATCTAGGTAGACTTGACAGTACTTCCCAATATCCTCACTGAAGACATCATTCACGAAGCTTTGGAACACTGCTGGCGCATTGGTTAGCCCAAAAGGCATTACCAAATGCTCAAAGTGTCCAAACTTGGTGTTGAAGGCTGTCTTGTACTCATCACCTTCTCGAATTCTTACCAAGTTATAGGCAGATTTTAGATCGAACTTGGAGAACACGACTGCTCCTTTCATAGCTTCGAACACTGCACTAATTCTTGGGATCGGATAGGCATTGCGTTTGGTCCATTGGTTCAGTTTGCGATAATCCATGCAAAGTCGTAGCTCACCTGATTTCTTCGGCACGAACAATACAGGGTAACCCGCCGGAGATTCTGACCTTCTTATAAACCCCTTAGCTAAATTTTCATCAATATATTCTTTGAGTGCTTTCTCTTCTTTAGGACTCGTTGGGTAGATAGCTCCTTTATAAAGTGGTGCATCAGGCTCTAGTTCTATTTTGCAATCATACGGTCTGTGCTCTGGTAATGTCTCAGCGATTTCTTCATTGAAAGCTTCCGTTAAGTCTCCATAATACTTATCTATAATTTCGCCTATTGACAATAGCTTCTCAAGTCCCACTTTTCTGATTGTTTCTGCTACCGAATCCTCTTGTGTGATCATGGCTAGATGATCTTTTGTCTGGCTATCTTTTTGTACACTACTTTCCGTAGGGTTTTTATTAATTTCACTCTCCTTTAGACTTTTAGTCTTCTGTACCTTGAACCAATCTGCCCATTTGTCGTAATCCACTAAGTAATCGTAGTAATCCATCGTATACTCAATTCCTCTATCACGGTAATATTGCCTCGTTAATTCATACACCGTGTCTTTCAACTTCTGGTTATCAATAACCTGCACACTCTTCTGGTGAGTCTACATCTGGTAGCCCTGGTCTTTCGCCATCTATTTTATATACCTTAGGCTGTTGATCATGGACGTCAATCTTTCTATAGATTAAGTGTCTATCCATGAATCTTGATCCCAGAATGATCGTTCTAGGCATAGCCTCGGCTAGCCTGCATCTTGTATTAAAGTCATACCATTTGACTTTACCAGTACGCTCTTCGACCAGCTTAATCTTAATCTTGAATTCTTCCGTAACCTGTGGTATTAGCACTTTACCAGCGGCAGTAGTGAACGTTAGGGGACGGTCTTCTGTCTTGAGTCCCATCTCCTTGGCTAACTGCGGATGGATCATGTTGATCTGTGATCCAGTATCGTACAGCACGTTTAAATCTTGGAGCCCCTCTTTGGTACGAAGATTACTTATCTTGGCCTGTGGCACAAATTCTTCGCACTCAGACCCATCTTGCATCAGAAGTGCTGTCTTGGGAATTGGATTATTACTGCTGGTACGTGAGTCCTTATAGTAGTTTTGTTTTTCGCCTGGTCTCGTACCGAAATCCTTACCACTATTGTGGTTATATCCATCTTTCTTGTTTTTATCGTAATTGTTTTGCTTAGTAGGCTCTTTCCTACTGAAATCTCTTTTATCGCCTCGGCGATTATCGCTGTTCCTCCTTCTTTTGGCTTCAATATCCTTGGAGGGTCTTCGCGGGTCCATCATTCCAAGTAGGGCCATGATGGCTATCTTCCTCTCGCAGTTGTATTCGTATCTTTCTAGGTAATCGTCTTTGTAATCCGCGGGGAATGTATCGCATCTCCTTAGACAAGTCACGTAATCTTCTAAGGTTTGCTTTTCTGCAGGTAGATCATAAAAGGCTTCACGAACCGAGGGTCTAACTTGTTGTACGAGTAGTAGTCTTTTGGTTTCATCCGCTAGCTGAAGTATTCTACTTAGCCTATTGAATTCTGATAGGTACTCATAGGCTTTACCCCAATCGTGCCTAAGTTTAAGCATTGCTGTTTTAACTTCTTTCAATGTTCTTTCACTTTTAAATTCCTTCAGCAATCTATCCATCAACCTTTGAGGTTGTGGGTCATCTCGTTGTTTGAATACTTCGTCCATTTGGTACCACTTCTTAGCAGTTCCTTGTAAGTGGTCCTCAATAAAGTACAACATAGCCGTGGGCTCGCTTTGGTAATACTTCTGGTGTCTACCAAAGTACCTTTTTAACCTGTCAATAAATAATTCTACATCCCCAGTTTCACCATTGAACATTGGGATGTCTCGTTCGTACTCCACGGGGTACGCGTCGGTCATAACCACATCTTCCATCGCACTTCTGGTCATTATAGGCGGTGTGAGGTGGTGATAACTACCGTATCTTGCTTCTTTAGTATCTATATGTAGTGGGAAAGGTTTGCTCGTCGATGCCTGCTCCTTATTCTGAGCATCCAAAGCCAGCTTACCCAGTCGTTCGATCTCCTGTTGCTGTACTTGGTTAATGGCCATTAGCTTCTCGATTTTTTCTTCGAGCTCATTCAAGTGTACCTTATCCCTTTCTTGGTTCGCATCCAAGAATTCCTCAATCTTGTACAACTTTTGACCTTTATCCTCTAGGTCTTGTTGTATTTGTTTTCCTTTTATCTGGTCCGCATCCAGATAGGTTTCAATCTTTTTGATTTCAGCTTTAACAGCGGCCTCTTTATCTTTACTTTCAGCAAGTTGCTGACTTAGATACGCTTGTACCTTTTGAAGCTCTAGCACACTAGCTTGGCTACTAGACTCCTCTTCTTCCACACGCCTCTCAACCTCTCCAAATCGTTGGTCCACAGCGGGGATAAAGTTGCTTAGTTCAGCTTCAATTTTAGCGAATCTTATTTCACTTTGGTTTTGCATCTGTTCTATCATCGCAGCCGTCTGTTGCTGAGTGCTTATTATCATGTTCTTAAAATCCTCCATCTGCTTACTCAGCAAAGCAGCAAAGTCCATTGCTCCAGCATTAACATTTTTGCTTGAACTTTCTCCTTGGTTAGTCCCTGGCTTGCTGGCTTCAGGTTTACTAGCCTCGGGTTGACTCTTCTCAGGCGCCGCAGCTGGTTTAGGTTTAGAAACAGCTGGTTTCTCAGGAGTACTAGTCACTTTCTTGTCTCCTGTATTTTGGCGTCGAGATGGAGGTGCTTCTACAGGCGTAGGGCTACTCTCTGCAGTCACGCTGCCCACCGAACTCTTCAAAGAACCACTCCTTGTGGTTTTTCTTGTGTTTTCGGGCGCTTTATTACTCTTATTCTTTTTATCCATTTACTTTTCTTAATAATTTATCTAGTAATAATAAATATATTCACTCACTTTTAGTTTATTTAAAAGATTATAATTTGTTCACTTACTTAAATTTATTTAGTTGATATGATCGTCCACTTAATTTTTTTTTAATAATAATATAAAATAAATAAAAATAAAAAAAATAAAAATAATTTTTTTTTTAAAAAAATTAAATGTATAAAAATTAATAATTTAAATAAATAATTATTTTAAAAATTTTTTCTTTCGCTTCCCGAGTCACTACAAATATAAATTTGTATAAAAAATGACTACCTATCAAGCAAAAACGAATTTTATTTGGTAAAGAACGAAATTTTTATTAATTAAAAATCGGTACTACCAAAAATTTAAAATTTTTAAATTAAATAATGATTTATAATTAAATTATTAATAAATTAAATTTCGGATATGCGAAATTTTAAAAAATTTAAATTTTTAAATTTTTGATCAAAATTTTATTTTGAATCCAAAAAAATTTTTTTTTTTTTTTAACTAAAATTTTCGTGGCTTCTTCCGCTACGTATTGTGGCGTAAAATTATGTATCAAAAATTTTCTAAGTTATACATTTAAAAATAAACAAAGAGAATAATTAAACTATGATTTATTATTTAAGTATTAATTTTTTATTTTATAAAACTAACTATTCTATCTATTAAATTATTACTTAGCGTTTAAATTTTTATTTAATTATTATCGGCTATTTGGTAATAAAGCGTTACTATTGTAAAAGGTACGTTTATTATTAACTAAAATAACGAATAATAACTAAATCTAAAGGCTAAGATAACTTAACACCTCTCTATTCGAGTTGTTAATAATAAACACTAAATTAATTAATTCAATAACTATTATTTCTTAATTACACTAGAATATAGCGCAGCACTTTATAACTCTATTTGTTATCAGTTACTGGGCTTACACTGCGTAATATATTTTATTTAATAATTATATTTTATTTATTAATATTAATATTTATAATAACAATTTACGTTAATAGTAACGCTAGTGCGTTACAGTTACAAGTTCAATTATTATTTATACATGTCAATAATATTATGATTGGTAAATAATTTAATTTAACTTAGTTTACTAATCACTAAATAAAATATATTTAAATAAGTATTTAACTATATAATTAATTATAAAATAATAAAATTTAATGTACGAAATTAACAAAAGATTTTATTTGATTAGCCGAAATTGCTAGCTGTTTAGAGATACGTTACGTAACCAAAGAACTGTCATTGGATAGGCTTGAAGTTACCATGTATCTGTTACACAAATTTTTGATACGTGACCACTATAAAAATGGTATTTAGGTAGATTCTTTAGGTTAAAGAAATACTTAAATATTATTGGTCAATAATAATTTTATAATAATATATATAATTTTAGAATAATAATTATTAAACAGAGAATTCTTATATTTATAAGTTTATACTAATGATGATAAATTAATTCACATAAATAGCTATTTTTATATTTTATTTTAGTATAGTTAAAAGAGATATTATATATATTTGAGATAATTAATTATAATATTTATATAAAAGAGTAATAATAATAATAATTGATGTAATAATTAATAATTAATAATAAATAAAGAGAACATTAAAAAGATATAATTATTACTTTATTTTGTATTATTGTATGTGTTATTTCTAATTAATATTAGAATATATTATTTTGTCATAATTCCTTATTGTCATTGCCCATAAATAAATATTAATTTAGATACATAAATAAAATATCATATCAAATTTGGTGGAGAAATCTAAACCCGGCTACCTAAGCTTTTTCCTAAGGGGGGAAGGATGTATAAAACTTTCTACTCTTCCGAAGTTATAAGTTTTAATCAGCCATTTTCAGCAAATATCAAATCATTTTAGTGATAACATTATAAGGAAGATATAATTCAAATTATAATGTTTCAAACCAAACTTTATAACACAGTATAATAATTACTAAGTGCTATAATTTAACCGTGAAATAATTGTTTTATTTAGTTAATGGAATAAAATAATTAAAAGCCATAATAATATAATGTAATTCAAACAAGATTATGTTATATTAATGTTCTGCTCTCAAGAAGAAAATATTGTAACAATGATACCCTAAAATTAGAAGAAATTTGTATAGAATTTTAAAGCGAAATAAAGTATAATCAATATAAAGAATTAATGTATTTAGAAAAATAATAATAAAAAGGAAATAGAAATCCAGAACAATTGAAGTTCAGTAGTATTATTTAAAATTTCCTTCTGTACGTAATTAATTATTCTATTGAATAACTCCAGGATGAAGTTATGTCTAAAGGGCGGAGAAATGATATAGAATGAAACTTTAAATAATAAAAAATTAAAATAAATATATTAAAGTTATATAGATTATAAGTATAAAATTATTAAATAGTTAAATAGTAAAAAATTTATATTAATAAAATTATAAAAATAACTTGTAAATGTAATTGTTTAGAAATGTTAAATACTTTAGTAAAAATTATTGTTTATAAAGATTACTTTAATTTAGATAACTAATATAAATAGGAATATAAAATATTTATTTAACAAAATGTTACTAATTGTCCAGTAAAATTAGATAATAATAAAAAGAATGTTTAAAGGTTACTAATTAGCCTGTAAAATTAGATAAGTTTAGTAGAGGTTTACTAATTACCTTAAGAATTAGTATTATAAGTTTTTATAATAAATAATTAATAACATAAAAGGTTATAAAAATAAATTTATTTCTATTGAATGAATTTAATTATTTTCTTATAAATAATTTTATTTAGTATATTAGATAAAGATGGGAAACAAGATATATTACCATACTTTATCATTTGGTGGAGAATCCGGGCGTGACAATAGCAAAATAATATGAAAATAATATTAATAAAATAATACATCTATATAATAAATATATAATAAATATTATTTAGTATATATATAAAAAGAATTTAATTAGTTTAAACTAGTTACTAATATTTATAATAGTAATAGTTATAATAATATTAAATTGAATTAGAAAATTGTAATAAAAAAAATATATAAGTATAAATAAAATTTTAAAGATGAATGTTTTTAAGATATTAAGCACGTTACCATTATTAGAAAATTATAATAATGATATCAATGAATGGATAGAAGAATTAACTGAGTTATTTGAATTATGGAATATTAAAGAACAAGAAAGAAGATTTATTTTATGTAAAGAATGTGTAAATAAAGAAATTAGGTATGTTCTTGATGAATTAAAGGAAGAAAAGAATCAGGTTCCTAGCTTAAAAGAAATAAAAATAGCCTTAGAAGAATATCTGGAGATAACATCAAGCGTAAAATATTGGAACTTAATTAATTTGAAAATTAATTCAAATGAATCAATTAGTAATTTTAATTATAAATACTTAAGAAAATATAATGATATTGATAGTAATATAAAGAAATTAATTACTGTTAATAATTATGTTAATTCAATCAGGTCCAGAATATATCCTTGTTTAAGAATATTAGAAGAAGAAATCGAAGATATAAAAGAAGCTATCAAATATGCAGAAAAAGTTGAAAGAATTGAAAAGAAATTAAATTTAAATTTAAATAATATTTATAAGAATAATAAACAAAAATGGAATAATAATAATTTCAAAATGAATAAATTAAATAGCAATAAAAACAATAAGAATAATAAAATTATGTGCTTTAGATGTTATGAGTTAGGTCATAAAGCAATTAATTGTAGACACTCATTTAAAGAATTAGCGGAATTAGAAAGAACTGGAATTTTGAAAATAAATAAAAGAAGAAATTTTATACCTGGAAACCATAATAATTATAATTATAAATTAAATTTATATGATAGAAATAAAAACTATAATAATTATTATCGTAGAAATTATAATTTAAATAGTAATATTGCTGAAAATCATCATAATATGATTAGTTTTGGTAAAAAGCATAATGGAAATAGAGAAATTTATAGAAATAATTATAATTTAAATAATAATTTTGGTAATAATAATTCTAATAATTTAAATAATTATCTAAATAAAAGTAATTATGATTTAAATAAAAATTTTGGTACCAATAATAACAATAGTTTAAATGAGAATATGAATACAAAAAAAAATAGAATATACAATAATCATGGTATAAATTATAATATGCAAGGAAATAAAGATGTAAATATTGGAAATGAAATTAATTTCAACAATAATTTAAATAATAATTGTGTAGAAAATACGTTTAATTCAAATATAAATAATACTCAAGATAATATAATTGGAAATAATATAAATAAAAACTATAATGGATATAGTAGAAACATAAATTCAGTAGGAAATAATAGTGGTTTTAATAATAACAATACTAATAACAATGATAATTATACAAATAACGAAAATAAAAATGTTAATAATATTAACGAAATGAATTATAATAAAAACAATAACAATGACAATAATAATAATAATAATAATAATAATAGAAATAAAAAAAATAAATAAATAATTCAATTATGATGAATTATAAGTAATTATATATACATATAAATAATTTAAATTAATTTAATTCGAAATTTCAAGATTTCGAATTTTAAAAATTAAAATAATCATTAATTCAAAAATTTAATTTTTTTTATAATATAATAAATCCAACAATAAATTTTATTTTTAGTTAAATTTGATTAAAAAAAAAAAAAAAAAAAAAAAAAAAAAAAATATATTATATTGTTATAGAGACTTCAGGGGACGAAGTCTAATTTAAGTGGGGGCATCTTGATACGTGACCACTATAAAAATGGTATTTAGGTAGATTCTTTAGGTTAAAGAAATACTTAAATATTATTGGTCAATAATAATTTTATAATAATATATATAATTTTAGAATAATAATTATTAAACAGAGAATTCTTTTATTTATAAGTTTATACTAATGATGATAAATTAATTCACATAAATAGCTATTTTTATATTTTATTTTAGTATAGTTAAAAGAGATTTTATATATATTTGAGATAATTAATTATAATATTTATATAAAAGAGTAATAATAATAATAATTGATGTAATAATTAATAATTAATAATAAATAAAGAGAACATTAAAAAGATATAATTATTACTTTATTTTGTATTATTGTATGTGTTATTTCTAATTAATATTAGAATATATTATTTTGTCATAATTCCTTATTGTCATTGCCCATAAATAAATATTAATTTAGATACATAAATAAAATATCGTATCATTTTTGATCCGGAACTAGCTTATTTACCTCAAATAAGCATACATAAAAATGATAAGAAGAAAAAAATATAAAATGTTTATAATAATGAAATTATTTAAAATTAAAATAGTTATAATAAAAAAAAAAGAATTTATTTTTAATAAAATTTATTTATAATAAAATTATTTATAATAAAAATACTTATCTATAAATTGTTTTTAATAAAATAAATACAGAAATATTTAATTCTGTATAAAATTAAATCGATTGACAATACTAACTATTATTTTTATTGTTTTCTCAAAAATAGATTATAATTTTCTGTATTCTTTATTCAATAATAAACTTTATGAGAATATAATATTAATAATTTACAAGAATATTAAATTATATATTAATTGATAAATTAAAACATTATTAGAATAGATAGTTAAAATTTTAAATATAAATAAATCATTAATAATTATACAACTATATTTTAAAATAGATACTTTAGAATAGGTTAATTTTAAAATATATTAATATTAAAATAACATTCATAATAGAATAATATAAATAAATGTATATGTTAATGTTCAATTCAAGATTCATGTAAAAAAAACTATAAAAGGAAGAAATTTTCTTTCTTTTGAAAAAGGACGACAATAAAATAAAATAAAAATTTATAAAATACCTTTTTAAACTAATAAAAATTTATTTATAATATTTAATATTGTGTTTTTAAAATATTGTGTGTGATCTGTGCCCATATCATTTTAGTATTCGTTACAATATATATATTTTTAATAAAATAAGAAAGGATTTATTGAAAATTTCAAAATTGATTTCGCAAGTAGTCATATACTTCTCTCAAAAGTTAAGCTATACATGTCTAAGTATATACAATTCTATATTGTGAAATAGTGAATGACTCACTAAAGCAATTATATTTTATTTGATAGTACCGTTACTACTTGGATAACCGATGTTATTCTAGAACTAATATATGTATAAATCCCTCACTTCTGGAAGAGCCGTATTTCTAATACTAAAGAATTATCAAAATTAATGTTTATTTTTTGTGTCACATAAAATTCATAATCTTTAGAAATTTAAAAGTTAAGGCTTAGAAGGAGGTTACCTACCCTAGTCTCTAACCACCATGGTGATGTAGAAGATTTTATTAATAAAATCTCTAATTATCTTAAAATTTGTAAAATTGTTCATTCTGAATGTAATAATTCTTGAAAAGAATATATTTAACATATTAAAACGGGTTGCAAATTTGTTGTAAAGAAAAACAATAAAACGATGTAGCTTTGGCTTAAAAGAACAGCTAAAGTCAAAAACCTTAGAAGTATTCCAAATCATCCTATCCGTTCTAATAATGATATTTTAGTTTTTTCAAGTATGGAACAACTCAATGTATGGAATGTTTACTATGAAAATTTAGCTTCTAATTCAACCAGTTACTGTCTTAATAAGAATTATTAATATAATGTTCGATCTTCTTCTGAATTCGATTCATCTGATTATGATACTTAACCCATTAATGAAGATATTTTTGTAGAAGAAATAATTGACGCAATTAAATCCACTCCTTACTACAAAGTTTCAGGTCTTTATAAGGTTCTTATTTAATTCTTTAAAGCTTCGATACCAAAGTACAGCGAAAATAAAAAAATTGGATTACAGTAATTGAAAGAAGTAAGTAATGATTTGAAATTTCTTCATTTATTCTTTAATTAAATATTATCTGCTGACTTTTAAAAAAAGACTGCAATAATGAATTTATTATGTATACCCTAAAAATGGGTGATACAACAGATTGTAATAACTATAATCAGAATTTCCTTAATTAATAATGGTATTAAAACATTATCTGAAATTGTAGCCTCCAGTATAGCTAATTATGATATTAACAGCGGCTTTATCAGACCTGAACAATATGGATTTAGAAAGAAAGAGGGATATATTAGTCTCTTTACTTCTATCATAGAAATTTGTCAAAGACGTCAATTCCATAAATACTTATCTTACTTTTCTTGATCTTAAGAAAGCGTATGAATCAGTTCCTATTTATGATATTCTCTGAAAGATAAAACATTTAGGTATTAGAGGTAAATTTCTTATATTTTTGGAAAACCTATATCTTTCTTCTAAATCTAGTGTTACCATTAATCGACAAAACTCGGTTTCTTTTCTATCAAAAAAAAAAAGGTGTTCTTCAAGGATGTTCCATCTCTCCAATTCTATTTAATCTTTTCATTCATGATATATTTGACGTATGTGAAAATTTAGGTGTTAATATTTATGAACCAAATGTCACTAAAATCATCTAATCCTAAATATTGTTGCAATGGTTTCTTTGCTGATGATATTGTTATTTGTGCACCTTTCAGTAATAATTTACGTAAATTCTTTCGACTTGTCAATTAATTGGAATATTACCAACGAAATGAATTTCAGTATTAATAAATGTACAACCTTAGTAGTAAGATCAAAGAAATCCATATTTTTAAATAGATTATACCTTACCTTTTTTTTTTTTTTTTTTTTTTTTTTTTTTTTAGTTGGTGAGCCACTGCCGAATGCCAAATACTACACCTATCTTGGTATACCCTTTGAAAATGACCTTAAACTTGATAAAATTGTCTCTACAATGAATACAAAAGTTAGAAATGTTACAACGTGACCCCATGGTTTTCTTAAAAATAGACACATTCCTACTGTTTTCAAAAGATTATCTCGTTTAAGTTTTTAATTATAAGTCTGTTATCGCACTTCGTCTCTCTTTTTGGTACCAATAAACAAATGCTTCCAACTTCTCAAAGAAATATTAATAAATGCTTATATTGGATTTCTGAATTTCGTAAAAAAAGTTCATTCTCTCCATTTACGCTATTACAAAGTAACTTCATCTTATTCCATTATCTGCTAAATGTGCTTTAGTGCAAGCTCGTTGCTTCCAGAAATGGGCTTATTCCAATTGTTTAATCTCTTATCTGATTAATTGTTATTCCACCAATGCTATACTTTCATACGTGGTGTAAAGATATCTTTATATCTTTAATAAATTTATGTAATTCATTATTACATTAATTTATGTATGAAATTTTTTCCACGATATCTTGAATAAAATTATGTAATTTACATTAATTTATGAATTAAAGCATATTTCAATAAATTTATGTAAACGAAAAATCATACATCAAATTTACGTACATGAATTAAATACTTTAAATAATTATTTCTCCTTAAATTAATAATTGAAATTTAAAATTATAAATTAGAACTTAAATTATTTAAATTTATATTTATTAAATATGAAATTAAATAATTTGTCACAAAAAATTCGCCAAATCTGTTATTGTTAAATTTTTATTTATTTAAATAGTATAGTTTAATATTATTAATAGTTTTTAGTTTAATTTTAAATTAGTTAAAATATTTAAATAGTTATAATAAAAAATAGTTAATTAGAAAATTATACTATAATTAGTTTTAGTTTAAATATTTTATTATTTTATAAAATTAATTATTATTAATATTTAAATTGAATATATGTAAATTAAATTAATTTAATATATTAGAATATAATTAAGAAAAAATATAAATATTGTAAATTTTCTTTAATTGAAAAAATGTAATTGTTATTTTTTACAATTTGATAGTTCATAACATAATAAGAACTATTTAATAAAAGATTTTTAATAAACCAATTATTTTTAATAAAAAGAATTTATTTTATAATAGTGTTTTTGTATTATTATAATCTGTTTTAACATAAAACACTTTATACGTGGACTAAAAACTGTAAAACATTAACACAAGTAAAAACTTTATAAATTTAAATCTGAAGATATTATGAAAAAAAATATTATTTTTAAAGTAGTGTTTTATTTAATGTTTTAATTAAAGCCGGAAAAATATGGAAATTAGAAAACGGTTCAAACAAGTAAGTTATTTAAATCTAGAATTACTATCACCTGAACTCTCTTTTTGTTTTATCTTGCTACTAAGAGATCGTTTTAGCTATAAATTTAATGCTAGTGTTTCTAAAGCTGCCAATATGGATGAATCGACTTGTCCTAACGTATGTCCATGTTTATAAAATAAGTGGTAGAAGGCAAAAACCTTTTTCATTGGGTCCTTTTCTATTCATTCTTCAATATTCAAAAAAAAAAAAAAAAAAAAAAAAAAAAAAAGAAACTTTATTTCGATAAAATTAGATCTACACTTAAACTTTTTTTATAATATTTTTTCTCATAATATAATAATTTAAATTTATCTTATAATATTAATAGTAATAACCCAGGTAATTCTTATTATAATAATTTTCGTTTAGACAATTTCAATTCAAATAAAATTGTTTATTATATTAAATGTATATAATTTCCTACTCGGGGAAGAAGAAATTTAAATTCAAATTACAAGGAATGGAAACACCTGTGTATATACCAAAATAAAAATAGTATAATTGCAGATGTATCAGTCTTGGCATCATTCTTGACGGAAACGGCTCACTTCTTCGACTCTATTATGCCCATTGTATTATGATGTCAAAGGATACTATTCAATAGGTATAAGACAGACAATGCCAAGCGTGCCAATGATTATAAATCCAGTAAGGCAAACTAGATGTGTTAAACACCACTGAAGGCGAAGATCATAATTTTAATTCAATCAAGTATGAAAATATTGATCAATCAAGCTCTTCCGATCATAAGATAGGTAAACTTCATCATACTCATCATACACAGGTTATGGTTCCTGCTAATTGTAAACTATAACTAAAGGTAAGTTAACACTTTTTTTACATTTTATTTTATGTTATATTTTCATTTTTAATTTATTGGTGTATTTAAATTTTTTATATCTGTTTATTATATTACTATAAGACTTCTCAATATAATGAGAAGTCTTATAGTAATTTATTTTTTTATCAAGAGAAATATACTAAATAATTAAAATACATGCACAAAAATAACGAGGAAATTCCTTAAAAGATAAAATAATAAGAGTTTACTGCTTATTCATTTTAATTTCTATTGGTCATTTAGCACAGTCATTTGGATTCATTTGAGATTTGGTTTGATTGATACATTTATTTCCTAAGGACACAGTATTAGCAATGACCTGTATTTGGAAGACACACTTTTTACATGTTCAGAAAATGGTAATTTACCTTCTAAACGTAAATATATATAATAATAAACATGACCTAGAATACATTTATTAGAACAACTTGATTTTGTTTTCTTTAACAGCCATACAAGTATTATTAATGGCTAATTTGGTTATTTTTTTTTATAGGAGGTTGAATTCTTATTTTATTTATTTAATTTATCATGATATTATATTTATTAAGATTCAAAATATAACTATTATTGAAATGTCATACTACTAAATTAAATGCTTCATTAATAATAGTATTATAATAATTAGTTAATGTCTCCATTTTTATATGTATTTAATAATAAGAAAAAGAAAAAGAAAAAGAAGATAAAAAAAATGTAATAATAAAATAGTTTTGATTTTATTATTTATTCTTAATATTTAATAATAAAAATATTAAAAAGATACCCCTCTGAAAATTTACCTATTTTATTTATAAATACTATATGTAATATAGTTATCATTAAAATATTTTATCATTATTACTATTAGTACTAATATTATTTTTATCATTATAACTATTGGTAATAAGGCTATTATATCATATTAATTAGAATTGTTGATATTAATATTAGCATTATAGTTATATATTATTAATTTTTGCTTAATTAATAGTAAAAAAGGTAAAAATCAAATTAAAACGTATTATAAATTTATTTAACTATTTTAAAAAAAGAAAAAGATTGTTAGTTTCGGTTTCGTAATATTTGAAATATTATTATTTTCTTTGATATTTCTAAAAAAGAAAATATAAAATTATCATATAATATATTAAGAGGTATATTTATTTATAACTTAATAATATATAACAATTTTATTATTATATAAATTCAATTTTATATAATTTGTTTTTATATAAAGCAATTTATGTTAATTTACATTTAATAATATTTAAAATAAATTTTTGGTTTTTTAATTTTGATGATATTATAAATATATTGTTATATAGAATTATATTTCAGGGGTTAGAAATTTAATTGATTATATAATAGAAAAAATTTTATATTAAATTAAAAAAATAGTGTATATTAAAAAAAAAAAAAAAAAAAAAAAAAATGATACAATATAAGTAATAAAGTATCAAATTCTTATTTATTTAGTTATAACGAGGTCGTGCAAATAGGGAATTTATAAAATAATATATTCCAACTCAAAGATAATAAATAATAATTTACACAAATAATAAAATTTATTTATTTCTTTTTAAATCTTATTTTTATTTATTTATTTAATTTTACATAAGTTTTTAACAATTATATTTTATATTCCTCCGAATATAATAATTATTAACTATCTTTAATAATTCAATTTATATTAATATCTTAATTATAATTTTACTTATAATTGTAGGATCCAACTCTTATCTTTAAACTATAAGTAATTACTTAATTATTTAAACTAAACTATAAGTTCTCTAAAACTATTATTTTTTTCTCAATTAGAATTTCTAAAACAACAAGAAAAACTCTCTCTTTAATTTTTATTTCTTTCTCTTCTTTTATATTTATTAATTAATTTTATCTTGAATATTATTGGCTGTCTGATTAATTTTAATCTATTTATATAATGGGTGTGGTGCATTTCGCCAGGTTGCGTTTCGCCAATTTTTTTGAAAGCATGTGGCGTATTAAAAAATGTGGCATTTCGCCAAGTTGCATTTCGCCAAATTGAGAATTATTAAATAAATAAATAATAAATAAAAAATAATAATAATAATAAAATAAACAATATAGTAATATAATTAATAAAAAAAATAATAATATAAACACTATTGCTATAATTATAAAAGGATTGTCATTAATAATAATGACGATTAAATTATAAATAATATTATTATTATTTGCAAATATATATATAAATGAATAAATACAATAATTATCACAGTATTTTTAATCTTTATTAGATTAGGTTAGCTTAAGAACATTAAAATATATTTTTATGATAAAATTTTATTATTTTAAAAATATATTTTTATAATTAAAGTATTGTTATAATATTATTTTTTTACAAAATATTAAAATATATCTTTATAATTAAATTTATTTTTATAATTAAATATTTTATTTTAAAAAATATCTATAATTAATTAAAAAATATAATAAAAACAAGTTTAAAAAAATTATTTTGAATTTTTATTTATTTATTCATTCATTTACTTATATCAATAAGCCATTTGTCGAAATGCAACTTGGGGAAATGCAACATTTTAATAATACGCCACTTGGCGAAATGCAATCTGGCGAAATGCAATCTGGGGAAATGCAACTCTCCCTTATATAATGATTTAGTATATTATATATTATTTATAATTATTTTTCACTATATTATTATAGGATTTTTCTTTTGTTAATTTTCTTGCGTATTTCTAGCTGTATCGTATCAAAAAAAAAAAAAAAAAAATTTACACAAATATTATATTTTATGGTCAACGCCTATATACCCTGGGGTCAATAGTCCGGAGTTTGATTCCACCTTACCACCCAAAAATAACTCATTTGACAGCCTAACCCTAATCGGACAAGTCATCGTCTCTATTTATAATTAATTTTTTAACTTATTAATTTATTTATTTATTTATTTATTTATTTATTTATTTATATTTTTATATTTTTATAATATGCATATAACTACACAATAATTTATAATTCATAACATCGATTATTATTAGTATATTATATAACTAAAAATGGAATATTCAATAATTAATTTCGAATTAATAGTCATATAATCATAATCACTATAGTCATAGCGCTTTTAAGTTCTATGTCAAAAATAATAAAGATTTGGAATGACACTAAACTGACAATATATGAAACAAAGAAAAATAAAAAACTTATAAATTAGTGTTATCATTAAATTAAAAAAAAATACTAAAAACAAACTTCAATAATTTGTTATAAGAGTCTTCAGTAATATATTATGAAATGTTACATATCTCATATATTATATTAATATATTACAATATTTTTAAATAATTCTTTTTCACTTGTTATTTTAGAGCAAAAATAAAAAAAAAAAAAAAAAAAAAAAAAAAAAAAAAAAAAAAAAAAAAAAGAAGGGATAAATATGACTGAAAATTTCTAATTATTATTTCTTTAAAAATAATAATTAAATAGAATAAATAAAAAAAAAAAAAAAAAAAAAAAAAAAAAAAAAAAAAAAAAAAAGAAATAAAAAATTATATAATCATAAATATAAATATAAAATTTCCAAAAAATTAGTTTAAAGAACTCATAAAAATTTTAATGAAAATGTATTTTTTATTCAAGTTTATTAGTTTCCTATTAGTTTTGATTTGTATCACCTTCTCCTTTCTTAATTGTGAAGTAAATTATCAAACCTGTACTGAACTTAGAGTAGTAATTGCTGGTGGTTTTTTAGATAAATGTGTACATAAACTTATATAAAATACTATAGTTGTGATAAAATCTGGTTTGGAGCTTACATCACATCATCGTGAATTATTTGAAGCTGGAGTATTTGAAGCTTGTTGTTTTAAAACTTGCCAAGATTACATAAATGGTAAAATTAAAGCAAAAAAAGTATAAAATGGAAGTTATCAAACACATGAGAAAATACGATATATTACTTGATCTTGAAAACATGATCTGTAAACATTATGGTTAAATAATTAAAAAAATGATTATAAGTAATTAAAATAAAAAATAATAAATAAAAATAAACAAAAATCAAAATAAATTATTTTTCTAATATATAATTTTAATTTCAATATTTTTAATAATTCTTTTTTTATTTGTAATATTAAGGCAAAATAAAAAATATAAAATATAAAAAAAAAAGAAAGTATAAATATGAATGAAAACTGTAGTTGTTTCTTTAAAATAAATAATTAAGTAAAATAATCATAATCATAATAATAATAATAATCATAATAATAATAATAATAATAATAATAATAATAATAATAATAATAATCATAATAATAATAATAATAATAATAATAATAATAATAATAATAATAATAATAATAATAATAATAATAATAATAATAATAATAAAGCAAAATATATATATATATATTTAAATATAGATATTAAAATTTTTACCAAGATATCATCATTATTTTATCTATTTATTTATTTATTTATTACCAATATAGAAAGATCATCTAATTAATATATAACTCCACCATAACATACTTAAACTTAACATTTGTTTTTATTGATTTAATATATGAATAAAAATAGCACATTCTCTAATTTTTAATACTAATTAAGAATCATATAGTGGTGATATAATAATCATATAATCACTATATATGATCACTATAATTTTAGTAATTTAGGATTTCTGTCTTAAAAGCATATAATTAATTGTATATTTGAATAATTTGAATTCATATTTTTCTCCGTTTAGGTTTCAATTCCGAGTAAAATAAATAAAATACGTATATTTAATGTATATAGGTAATTGGGAGAGAGAGTAAGAAGGTTTAAAAAATTTACTTAAGTCCCGACCAACCGAGTTAAACTTTAATTTTTTAAGAAACATTCGCCCGATGAAATGAATCAAAATTTTTAATATAATTATCTTAATATTTTTATTAAAACTAATTGTACAATCAGAAAGATCCCTGTATCCTTTGGAGAGATCACAAAATGCTTGAAGATTAGATAAATTACTTCTAAATTTAAATTTTTAATCCTTTTTATAAAATATATGCTATTCATAAGATAATTTTTTAATGTAAGTAGGGCAGGACAATTGAATGCTGAACCCTGTAGATTTTTAGGAACTTTTTCTTGAATTTCATCACCTACTTCATTTGTTGTAACAAGAAGTTTCTTTATTACTGTATTAGAGTCCAGATTATCATTATGTTTAAATTCATCTAGTAAACCATGTAAATTTATAATGAGAGAAAATGCTTCATGTTTATCCCGACTAAATAATTTAATTTTCTTACAAGCGAGTGGCATAATAAAACCATCAAGCAAATATTAATATTATTTTTAATATGGAAGAGTAAACGATGACGAGGGTCTGGGTAGGTTGAGGTAATGAATAAAGTGGATAAGAAGTTTCATAGGAATAAATTTCATAAACATTCAATAAGGTTACATTAACAAATCTTTTCAAAGGACATTTAAAATTAATAGGTTTTTCGATACTTGTCAAGAAAGAATGAGTGATAAATGGTTAAAGATATTATTCAAAAAGGTCGTATAAAGAAGAGATATTCAGTTAATCTCTTAATTTAACTTTAAACATTTATAAAAGTCAATACAAGAATTTTTTCCATCATTAAACCATGTAAACTGATGACTAACCAAATTCATAACAAACCATTGGAGGATAAATTCAATGAATAAAATTATCCATTTATAGAAGAATCTAAAATTTTAAAAAATAAAAATTGAGATAAAAATTAACAGAAAAATCTAGAATTTTGATTATTTTTTGACCTAATTATTTATAATTATATATTTATGTATATAATAATTAACTTTTTTAAAAAAAAACTTTAAATAATTAAATTAATCATTAAATTTTTGTATTTTTTTTTTTTTTAAATATTTTTTATTTATTTATTTATTTATTTATTTATTCATTCATTTATTTATTTATTTATTTATTTATTTATTTATTTATTTATTTATTTATTTATTTATTTATTTATTATATTAATTATATAAATTAATTTGACGTATATTTTTATTTTATTTTACTATTGTTTTTAAATTATTTTTTTTAATGATTTTTTTTTTATTCACATGGAGGTATCATCAATGAATGGGAAGAGTTTGAGGTCATTTCGTCCTTAATACTCGTAATGTAGTTTTTATTGATAATAATGTAAAAAATGTCATGTATTTTATTTACTTGGATTTTCTTAATACATATTTAAAATAAAGTTTAATCCAAGTTTTTTTTTTTTTTAAAAAAAAAAAATAGTAATAATAATAAATATAATAACAAATAATGACAAAAGAAAAAAAAAAAGAAAAGATAAAAAAATAATTAATGTTAACAATAATTTTTCATAAAATATAACATTTTGTAATAATAAAACTTAAATATATATTAAAAAATACTTGTATATTATTCATTCTTAAATAATTATTAATTATTTATTATTTATTTTTTATTATGATCATTCATTTATAGAAGAATCTAAAATTTAAAAAAAATAAAATTAAGATAAAAATTTACAGAAAAATCTAAAATTTTGACTATTTTTTGACTTATGATTTAAAATTACATATTTATTTATATAATAATTAACCTTTTTAAGAAAAAAATAAAAAAAAAAAAAAACTAAATATAATTAAATTAATCTTTAAATTTTTATGTATATGAATTTTTTTTTATATAAATATTCTTTCTTTCTTTATTTATTTATTTATATTAATTATAAATTAATTTATACATTCATTTTTATTTCATTTTACTATTTTTATTATATCATTTATTTCTTATTTCTTTTTTTCTTTTTTGGAATATATTAAAAGATTTATATTTTTATTGATTATTAATTCAAAAAACTATTACTTTATTTTTATTTATTGTGAATTCAAATTTAATGCGAAACCTTATGTAAAAAGCAAATTAATATCAGAAGATTGCTCAACATGTTGTCATTGTTACGTAAGTAACAGCATATCTAGTTGCACAATGGATACTTTTATGTCCTAAAATTTGAAGAAGTTAGACAATAATTCATTCAAATTTGTTGATGAAATTTTTATTATTTTTTCTATGATTGTTCATGAGAAATCTTTAAACATTCCTGATGGTAAAGAGAAAGGTTTTAATGATTATTTTTTTTTTTATTCACTGTGTCTCCTTCTTGGTGAAAATGCGGTATATGAAATCATAACGATTGGTAAGTGGGAAAGAAGACGTTTTATTGATGATATTTTTCAATCGCCTTCGAGAGAGTCTTTTTTCCCCTATTTCATATTATGTGAGGCTTCATGGAATTCTTTACTAATCTTATGTGATTTTTACACTACGATTAATTTGTATGTCATTAGACATTACCAATTGTTATAAGTGTCGACATCGAAGAAATTTTTGATATAGATTTAATGGATAATTTTTATTTACATGGAGGCATTATCATTAATGAATGGGAAGAGTTAGAGGTCATTTCATCCTCGAGATTCATAAAGGAGTTTTTTTTTTATGATATTAAATTTTCATATATTCTATTTTGTTATATTTTTTTTTAATAAATATTATTAAATAAAATTTATTCCAAGTCTTTTAAAAAAATTTTTTTTTAGTCATCTAAAGTGTACTTTTTTTTTTTTTATTTATTCAAAATTTAGATTCTTCTATGGATGAATTACCAAAATAAGGAAGTATTTAAAGCTGAATCGTAATAAATAATAATTAATGTTAAATATTAAATATTAATATATTAATAAATAAATAATATAGGATATAAAAAATAAAAAAAAATATACAAATAAAATTATTTATAAATAAGAATTAATAAAAGAAAAAACTTTTATTTATTAAATTTTTTAACATTCACGACTATTACATAGTACATTTAAAGAAAAAAAATTTTTTATATTTATTTATAATTAATCTATTTAATTATTTGTTTATTTATTTATTTTTATTAATTCATTACCTAAAGACCTTTTTTAATAATAAAAAGTATTATTAAATAAGAACAATTTAATCAATTTAATTTAATAATATGAATCAGAAATGACAAATACTGAAACCAAAAAAAAAAAAGCTTATTTCAATAATTTGTTTGAACAATTTATATTTTCAATAAAACTTAAATATATATTTATATTATACCATACTATAATTTTATATAATTCATTTTATTTAAAATATTAAAAAAAAAAAAAAAAAAAAAAAAAAAAAAAAAAAAAAAAAAAAAAAGTATAAATATGAATGAAAAGTTATTATAATTTTTTTTTAAAAAACAAAAATAACAAAAAATAAAAAAAAAATAAAAAATTAAAATAAAAATAAAAACTAAATAAAATAAAATAATAAAAAATTACAACAAAATTATAAAGAAGAATTAATAACAAATATTAAACTTCAAAACAAAAAATATAAATGAAAATGAATTCTTTATTCAAGTCTATGAGTTACTTATTATTAGTATTAATTTGTATCTTCTCCTTTGTAAAATGTGAAATAAACTATTCAACTTGCGACGATCTTGGATATGTTTTTGATGATAATGATGATATTTTATCAAAATGTTATGATAAACTTTATGATAAATACTTCCTTTGCGATGATAATACTAAAAAAAATCCAAAAGAACTTACAACATCCTCACGTTATCGTGAATTAATGGAAGCTGGAGTAGCTGAAGCTTGTTGCTTTCCTATTTGTCGTGATTATGCCAATGGTAAAGTTAGAGCAAGACCATGTAAAGAAGTATTTATTGAACGTATAAAAAAACACAGTCCAAGCTTTACTAACAAGATGGTCTGTAAACACTATGGTTAAAAATTTTTAAATAATGAAAAATCATCATATAAATTTAATACTAAATAATTTAGTTTATTTAGAAATATCAAATAATAAATAAGTAATAATAAAATTGTAATTTTTATTTATTCTTTTATATATATATATATAATAATCATTAATATAATGTAATTATGAAATTTTTTTGAATAAATAAAGATTATTAAAAAATTTTTAATAAAATTAAAAAAATATAACCAATTTTCTTTTTTTTTTTTTTTTATTTATTTATTTAGTATTAAGAGTATGAGTTGATGCCTTACTAGTAGATATTAATAAGTATTTTGTGAATTGAGATATGTTTTTAAATGAATACTTTATATATATATATATATATATATAAAAGAACCAGTAGGGTAGGCCATTGAAATTATTCAATTTATAACTGTTTCCCTGTTTCTTTTAAAAATATTGTATATTTTTAACATATTTAACAGATATATTAAAATAACATAAATATTTTATTACATATTTAATATTATATATGCTTACTTATATGATATTAATAATATATATATATACATAACACTTTTAATGAAAAAAAAAAAAAAAAAAAAAAAAAAAAAAAAAAAGTTAAAAACTCTTAATATATAAAATTATAATGCAAAAAAACAAAAAAAAAAAATATACTCTCTTTATTCAATCAAAATCCAATTACAGTAAAATTTCTCATTCATATTTGTACGTATTGGTTAATTTTTTTTTTTTTTTTTCAAATTAAGATAGATCATAAGCTCATAACTAAGCTCTCTACTCTGAGATAACTACAGACTCAAGTTAACTATAACAATAATTAAATTCTAATAAAATTTTATATTTTAATAATTTTAATTTCCAATGATGTGGACTGTTTATCCAGGTCCATTCAATCATATTCGTAGTAAAGTTAATGATAAAATTTTATTTTTATATAATGCTTTTTACCGTGGCAACCTAACAAATGATATTGTTAATAGTAATAATGATTACAGCAACAGTAATAATAGTAATAGTAATAATAGTTATAGTAATATTAGTAATAGTATTTTTAGTAATGTTAGTAATAGTATTGAAAATAATGTGTATATTGATTCTAGTGTGTGTAAAAAAGTGTTTAATTTCCTTCTTGGAGGTCGAAGTATTAATAACAGTACAAGGGAATGGAAGGATCTATTTAGGTGCCAGATGAAATCAGGTACTTATTCTATAGTAAGTATTTACTCCCTGTCTACTCAATTCTTTAATCTTTGTGTCAGTTGGAACATTAATGAATGGGATGCTGAAAAAAATTTTTTTTAAACCTATCTGTATTTTCTTGCAAGAGGTCTGTCATAGCCAATACCTTAATGTACTTTTCAAATAATTACCCATTTCTTTGTCACAATAATACCATTTTACGAAAAGCCGATCCAAATATACCTGGTATGAGAGAGGTCTTAATATAAGTGTACATCGTTCTTGTTCCTTTTTTCTTCAGATCCTTTTGAATAAAAGTTTATCATTTCTGTCAACATTACTTCTTTTTTGGGGGGAATTAAAATGCACTATTGGTAATATTTATGTTCCTACGGTCACTCATAAGGAAGAAAGAACAAAAAAAATATCCTTTCAGAAATTACTAATTGGATAAAGAAAAAAAACATATTAATACACCTTCTATTCTTGTTAGGTGACTTTAATATGTCTAAATCCCAATTAGAAAGTTTACTTAATAAATCATCTCATCAATGGTTCACTAAAAACTTATCAGGTCTCGATTTCACATGGGCTCGGGGATGGTAGTTCATCTTTTGTATTGATCATGTTTTATTTAATTGTAAAAATAAAGGAATACATTAATAAGGTATCTGTTTGTTAGTACATTCAATGATTTTTTTTTGACCACTTCCACTCATATCCTTTCCTGTAAAGAAAGATGAATCAGAAGGTTTTCATGCTCCTACTCCATTTAGAAGATTTCAAATGGTCCCAACACATGTGTGTAATAAAAAGTAAAAATGAAATATTCTCAAGTAACTACTTCTCAATTCTTCTTAATGAATTTGATGATAATGAAAAATTAAGTTCTAATGAAATAGTCAATAAATTTATAGAAATGAGTTAACTTTTTATTTTCTCATTCGGATTAAATGCATCGATTTTGTTGAACATTATAGTGAACTAGCTTCTGATGTTACTCAAACATAGTCTGGATAATGAATAACTGGGTTAAATTTTATTTGAAAATTAATCCCAATAATAATCCTACTTGGGATATTAATGATTCTATCACTACGGAAGAAATTTCAAAACACACTGCTTGATATGAAAAATAATAAAGCTCCTTGGCCCCGATTGAATTTTTTAAAGCTTTCTTTAGTAAATCTGATTCATTCCGATAATCAAGACGCTTCTTCAAATGTTCACTTACTCTGATTGTACTAAATTTTTACTTTTATTATTTAACAAAATCTGGAATGGTGGTTTCCTCTGAAGAGTGGAATTCAGCTTCTATAATATCAATTCCAAAAAAGAAAAGAAAAAAAAAAAAAAAAGAGAGATCTTTCAGATTGCAATAATTATTATGGTATTTCTCTTATTAATGTTGGCTTAAAAATTATTTCTCAAAGATTTGTTACTAATAGAATTGATAAATATGCCTTAAACCATATTGTTTTGTTAGACTCGACCAATTTGGATTTAGAAATAAAGAAGAATGTATAGGTTTATATATTTCAATTAGAGAAATATGTCAAAGAAGAAAATTTCAAGGAAATTTTACTTATCTTTTTGGTTTTTTTTTGATCTTAAAAAAAGCCTATGATTCAGTATCTATCTTTAATATTTTGACCAAATTATATAACTTAGGAATTAGAGGAAAATGACATCATCTGTTATTTAGAAAACCTGTATTATCTATCCTCTTAAGCTCTTGCTTTATTTTAATGGTCATCTATCAGAAGAATTTTCGATTAATCGTGGGGTTTAGACAAGGATGTCCTCTATCTCCTATTTTTATTTAATTGTTGTTCATTAATGATGTATGCTCCACCTCTCTTTGGTTCAAATAAGAACAGATGCTCTAAAGCTCAAAAAAAAGCAATTATTAAAAGAGGACTTTATTGGAGTTATGGATTTAAAATCTCTCTTAATTTTTTATGTTAGTCTCAAATGATATTTACTCGTGAATTGAGAATACCTCCTCTTTCAGCGATCTGTGCTATATCTCAATTACGCTGCTTTAGAAAATGGAAGAAACTTCATCATGTATTATTAATCAACTCACTAATAATATTCCTACTATGTCACATTACTCATGGACTAAAGAATCAAGGACTTTGGAAAAGAAATTAAATAGTAAGAAAAACAAGTGAAATAAAAAAAAAAAAAAGTTTTATTGGGAAAGAGATGTCTTCAAACCCTCAAAAGCTATATCAGAAACAGAAACAGAAATCAAAAAGCATAAACATTTCAATATCCTAAGTATCCGTTGGGATTTTCTTTTAGATTTCTCGAATTAGGTGGGGTGATTTTTAAAATCTAGCATTAGTATTTCCATTATTCCATTAAAAGAAAAAAAAAAAAAAAAAAAAAAAAAAAAGTCATAAGAAGATTACCCTAAAAATGTTGCCCATGTTGTTGGTGTTAGTGTACCCCTAGCTTTTTCTCACTGGATCTTTTTGCCTATCAAGAATTGGAAAATTTACAGAAAAAAAAAAATCTTTAGCTTTTCTAGATGATCTCTTTTTGAAGTTTGCAATGATAATTGAACAAAAAAATCCTTGAATGTAATCTTTAGATTCAGAAAAAGGATTATGATAATAAATATTTATTATTTTATAATTGAGTGCTCTTCTTGGCGGACGTTTAATATATAAAAAAAAAATTAAACTTAATGATGTGAAACAAAAGACAATTAGTTGACAATATTTTTTAAGCAAAGTTCAACTTTGTCGATTTGTTCTGTATTTTGTGGGGATTGCGGAATTTTTAAACAAACGTAATACCATTAATTTGTTGATCTTTTTTTTTTTTTCCTTATAAAATGAAGTTGTTGTTCCGCTCACCATAGTATGTATTCTTATTCTTATTGCTAGACCCATAGAATTGATAGTGCCAAGAACACTTAGATCTGTGAGATGGATTAGTTATAACTGTTCCTCCCTTGATGATGGTTTTCAAATGATCACTAGAAAAGAAAATCTCAGGGGGGTAGTATTAAGATGCGTATAGGGAATATAGGGAATATAGGGAATATTAGCCTTACTTAGAGAAAGGTTCGCGACGACATCAAAAACGACATCAAAAACACGACATCAAAAACGATATGACAAAGAATCTATTGAGTTGAGTGAGCGTCTGGAGATTCGTTTAAAGGTTTTAAGGGAGAGAAGACAGGACAGGAGGAAGGTCCAATTATCCTCCCCTCTCATTAATCTCGCTAATCCCAGTCTAAAAAAATAAAATAAAATAAAATAAATAGTAGAAATAGAAATGTAAAGTACAGATTGAATATAATAAAATAAATAGTAGAAATAGAAATATAAAGTACAGATTGAATAAAATAAAATAAATAGTAGAAATATGAATATAAAGTACAGATTGAATAAAATAAAATAAAAAAAATAGTTTAAATATGAATGTAAAGTACAGATTGAATAAAATAAAATAAAATAAATAGATAAATAGTAGAAATAGAAATGTAAAGTACAGATTGAATAAAATAAAATAAAATAAATAGATAAATAGTAGAAATAGATATATAAAGTATAGATTGAATAAAATAAAATAAATAGTAGAAATATGAATATAAAGTATAGATTGAATAAAATAAAATAAATAGTAGAAATAGAAATGTAAAGTACAGATTGAATAAAATAAAATAAATAGTTGAAATATGAATATAAAGTATAGATTGAATAAAATAAAATAAATAGAAGAAATAGAAATGTAAAGTACAGATTGAATATGATAAAATAAGTAGTAGAAATAGAAATATAAAATACAGATTGAATAAAATAAAATAAATAGTAGAAATAGAAATGTAAAGTACAGATTGAATAAAATAAAATAAATAGTTGAAATTTGAATATAAAGTATATAAAGTATAGATTGAATAAAATAAAATAAATAGTAGAAATAGAAATGTAAAGTACAGATTGAATAAAATAAAATAAAATAAAATACATAGAAGAAATAGAAATGTAAAGTACAGATTGAATAAAATAAAATAAATAGTAGAGATAGAAATGTAAAGTACAGATTGAATAAAATAAAATAAAAAAAAATAGTTGAAATATGAATATAAAGTACAGATTGAATAAAATAAAATAAAATAAAATAAAATAATTATATATAAATAAAAAAAAAAAAAAAAAAAAAAAAAAAAAAAAAAAAAAAGAAAAAAAAAACTATAAATAATATAAATGGGTTAATTTTTTTTTTTTTTTTTTTTTTTTTAGACTTAGAGAAAAAACTTTATTTAATTTATAATAATTAGAAATAATAGAAATGGGTTAATTTTTTTTTTTTTTTTTTTTTTTTTGGCAGCGTATTAAATCCAGCCCCGGTGATAATTACGCTATGACTTTAATCATAGGTAATACTATGTCCACACCCACATCAACTGATTACACCACACTGGAGGAGGTGAATGTAATTCCTATTCCGATGTTCCTTGTCAATGAAGCATATATATATATATATGTAAGAATGTTAGGGAATACAGCCCCAAGGCAGAAATAGGTAACGACGTATGGAGGGGTGGTGCTGCTGTACTAGTATGCCAGTATATCACCCTTTACCGTAATAATCTGTTATGATCATAATGGGAGATGGATACTCATTATGTGTGTCTAAATTATCTCTTTTTTGAGGGTGTTAATTTTTTTTTTTTTTTTTTTTTTTTTTTATTATTATAAACAACAAAAAAAGTTTCTCATAAACATATTATTTATAATTATCACTTTAAAAAAAAAAAAAAATTAAATAAATAAGCAATGAATAAAATAAATAATAAAAATATAAATTAAATAAATAAATAAATAAATAAAAAGTTTTAAAAAATAAAATATATTTATTATTTTTAACCATTAAAAAAAAAAAAAAAAAAAAAAAAAAATAAAATAAACCAAAAATTAAAATAAGTGTTAAGTGAAATGAGAAAAAGAGCAAATTAGTATAAAAAAAAATATATATTAAAATATATATATCTTTAAAATTAAGTATTATTAATCCATTTTATTAGTATTTTAACCAAAAATGCCTATTAAATATGGTTTTATTATTATTATTTTACCCCCAAAAAAATTATTGAACTATTTTCTTTATTTATTTAAATAAATTTTAAGCCAACTTTCCATAAAATATTTATTAAGATATGCCACATTTAAAAAAAAGCCACATTCTGAAATACAACGCTCATAGATATAAAAAATAAAAAATAAAAAATAAAAATAAAAATAAAAAAATTTATTTTAAAAATACAAAAAAAAGAAAAAAAAAAAAAAAAGTCTTTTTTTTTTAATACAAGACAATTTATTTAATAATTAGAATGCTATTTATTTAATAATCAATATAATAAAATTCAGTGCATTTTATTCTAGAGCTTTTTGTATTTTAATATTGTCCTAATAATGGTTTTTAAATAATTAATAATTCTAACTATAAACTTAATATTTAAAATCATAATAAAATAAATTAACCATAAAAGAATCAAAAAAATTTTCATTTATTCATTTATTTTAGATAATTCGCCACATATATAAGGAAATGAAGCGTGAGTAATGTAATATTATTTAATACGCCACTCTGAAATGCAACTCTTTTCCAAAAAAAAAAACAGTATATTTATACAAATTAATATTTTAATACCTATTTATGTTCGTAGGCATTAAATATTTTTATTTTATTTTCGTTTTTTTTTCGTTTTTTTGTTTTTCCAATGAAAGAAAGATCTACGATAACGGTCTATCGACTTCATAATGATTATAGGCTTCAGGTCCATCCTCCTTTTACTTTAAGTTCTCTCATTATCACCACTTAATAAGGCTGATATTAAATTTTAGTACTCTAACCCATGCTACCGTAGGTGTAACACAAGAAAGTGTCTATATTATTAAACTTCTTAAAGATTACTAGTTGGTTTCAAAAGGGGTTTAATACGGAGTAGGTATTTTTAAATATTTTTTTGGGATTTAATAAGTGTTAAATATTTAAAAGGAATAAATATAATATAAAAAAAAATTAAAAAATTAAAAATTTATAGATAGAAAAATCAAAAAAGAAAAGAAAAAAAAAATAATCAAAATAAAATTAAATTATTATTTATTATTTATTATCTATTATTTATTATTTATTATTTATTATTTATTATTTATTATTTATTATTTATTATTTATTATTTATTATTTATTATTTATTATTTATTATTTATTATTTATTATTTATTATTTATTATTTATTATTTATTATTTATTATTTATTATTTATTATTTATTATTTATTATTTATTATTTATTATTTATTATTTATTATTTATTATTTATTATTTATTATTATTATTATTATTTATTATTTATTATTTATTATTTATTATTTATTATTTATTATTTATTATTTATTATTTATTATTTATTATTTATTATTTATTATTTATTATTCAATTATTTATTATATGATTATTTATTATAAAAATTTTTTACAAATTTGTTTAAAATCTTTTAATATTAAATTATTAATAATTTATTAAATTATTAGTAATTATTACATAAATACTAAATTAAAACACAAATAAAATAAAAAAAAATTAATAATGAATGCCAATGATATAATTATGATTTTATATTAAAACGTTTCAAAAAAAAAAAAAAATTAATTTTTTTTTCCTTAAAAAAATAAGAATTATTTTTAATTTGTATTTATATCTTCTTAGTTGTATAATATTTTTTTCTATTTTTTTTTTTTTAATATAGAAGAAAAGTCTATCAAATTTCTATATATGTAAAAAAGAAAAAAATCTCCTTTCTTTATATTAAAAGTAAAAATATTAAATAAATAAATAAAAAAAAATAAATTATTTATTTATTTATATATATACTGTTAAAAAATAACAAACTTTTCTTTTTTTCTTTTTTTCATTTTAATTAATTAATTATTTATTATTTATTTATTTATTTATTTATTTATTATTTATTTATTTATTATTTATTATTTATTATTTTTTAATTTTTTAAACTTTTTAATTTTTTATTTTTTGACAATATTTAAGATTCTTCCTTAAATGTATGACCAAAATAAGGAAATATTAAATAACTGAATAAAAAAAAATAAATAAAAAATAACAATAAAAAAATGAATCATAATAAATAATAAATAATAAATAATAAATAATTGAATAATAAATAATAAGCAATTAAATAATAATAAATAATAAATTATAAATAATAAATATTTAATCAAGTGGTTCTTTAAAACCTGACTTATTTATAAAAAAAAAAAAAAAAAAGATAAAAAAAAAGATAAAATAAAAAAAGATAAAAAAAAAAATAAAAAAAAAAAAAAAAAAAAAAAAGATAAAATTTTAAATTAAATCCTATTTTATAAATAGTTTATTATTCAATAGAATGTTATCATTGTTATCATTGTTGCTATGACTTAACACATATAAATTTAAAAAAAATTCATTTATAGTTATCTATTTATATATATACATTTATTTATTTATTTATTTATTTATTTATTTATTTATTTATTTATATAGTATTGTTCAAATTTTGAGTTAGGCATAAAAAAAAATTAGATAAAATAAAAATAAAAATAAAAATAAAAATAAAATAAAATAAAATAAAATAAAATAAAAATTATGAAAATTATTTTTGTATCAATTTTGACTAGCAATATTTAGAGTCATAATAAATTTTCTCTCAATTTTATTACATGTATGTATGACATAGCCCAACCATAGAATACAGATAATATGATAATTCTCATACTTTTTTTATTGCTTATTTTAATTTATATATATATATATTTATTTATTTTTCATTTATATTATTGATATTAATATTAATATTAATATTAATATATTTTTTTTTTTTTTTTATTTTGACTTGGTATCATAATTTCTCATAAATATGAAAAAAAAAAAAAAAACCTTTTTTTTTTCTCTCTCTCTTTTTCCTCCATAAATAATGATAATACTAATGATATGAATGATAATAATTGAGAAAAAATGATACTGAATAATGATAACATGATTATTAATAATAAATAAAACTCTAAATAAATAAATAACAATATCATAAATATTATAAATAATTAATAATTAAATACAATTATTAATACTATTATTAATTCTATTATTAATTCTATTATTAATTCTATTAATACTATTATTAATTCTACTATTAATTCTATTATTATTTTGTAATATTATTTATTATTTATTATTACCATTATTATTTATAATGATTTATTATTACTATTATTATTTATTATGATTTATTATTACTATTATTATTTATTATGATTTATTATTACTATTATTATTTATTATGATTTATTATTACTATTATTATTTATTATGATTTATTATTACTATTATTATTTATTATGATTTATTATTACTATTATTATTTATAATGATTTATTATTACTATTATTATTTATTATGATTTATTATTACTATTATGATTTATTATGATTTATTATGATTTATTATGATTTATGATTATATATTATTATTTATTATTTATTATTTATTATTTAAAATTAATTTATATTTTTTAATTTATATTTTTTTTTGTAATATCCTAATTTTCTTGTATATTGGTGATTTTTATGATATAAAAATTACAATATTGTTAATCTTATTAAACCGTTAATCATGACGTATACAACAAAAAGAAAATCTTGGAAACTCATGACTGACATTTCTTAAAATTTTATGCTGCCTCTATCTTTTATATTTATATATATATATATTGATTTGTTTATTTCAGTTTTATTGTTAAGAGTTAATATCATGAGTCATAAGGTAAGATAAATTATTATAATAGATTTAGCTATAATTTATTTTTTAATTTTTTTTTTAATTTTTTTTTAATATATATATTAATAATTTATATTTATATTTTATTTTTTTAAAAAAAAAAAAAAAAAAAAAAAAGGAAGGCAATAACTTTCCACCTGTATTCTTATTGTAAATAGCAATATTCTATATTCTATAATTTTAATTATTATTTTTTAAAAAAAAAAAAAAATAATACTTTATTTATTAATGATTTTTATTTTTTTTAAATTATAACTTTATTTATTAATAATACCTTATTTATAAATCAAAAAAAAAAAAAAAAAAAACAATTCTATTATCTAAAACTTATTATTATTCATAATAATTATGACTACAAGTTTTAAAGCAGAATAAAAACTTGTACCTTTTATTTATTACTATTATTATTATTACTATTATTACTATTAACTATTATTAATATTATTACTATTAACTTTTACTATTCCTATTATTATTATTATTATTATTATTATTATTGTTGCTCTCAACTATTATTACTATTATTACTTTTATTATTACTATTGCTAATTATTACTATTAATTAATTGTTTATTACTAATTACAGTTTAACATAAAAAAAAACCTTTTTTTTTTTTTTATTGTTTTTCTAATACTTTTATATTTCAACTATTTAAACATTTCATTAGTTCATTGATAATATTAAAATATAAAAATAAAATAAAATAAAATAAACTTAAAAATAAAATAACATAAAATAATATAATATAATATAAAATAATATAAAATGAAATAAAATTTAAATGAATATATTCATTAATTATGGCTATTGGTTAATTGTATTTAATTAAAGGGAAAAAAAATTACATATTTCATTTATTAAAAAAAAATTAATATATTAAAAAAAAAAAAAGATAAAAAAATTTTTTGAAAGTATATTTAATGTATATTTAATCATTAATAAATTAATATTTTAAATAGTTATCATATTTTTATATTTCTTCTTTCATTCATATCATTCTATATAATAAAAGTTATATTTATGCATATATAAAAGAAGATAGTAATATTTTTGTTTTTTTTTTTATTATTAAATCTCTTTTAATCTTTAAACTTTAATTAAACTGAAATTAATCTACAAAAAAAAAAAATTGATATTATTTTTTGTAATTAATGTTAGGGGAAAATTTTTTTTAAATAATTCATTTTTATGTATTTTATATTTAATATGTACATCTACATCTACTTTTTATTATTATTTTTTATTCTATTTTATTTTTCTTAATATTATAGTTCATATGGACTTAAAAATAAAAAAATAAAAAAAAAATTTAATAATATTATTATATATAATATTAATAATATTTTAATATATATAAACTATATCTATTATAAAAAATAATAATAATTTTAATAAATAAAAATAATACTAATCTTTTTTTTTAATTATAATTTAATTATATATATATAATTTTACCGCAACTTTATTTATATATAAATTTAATATTTATTAAATAAACTACCTACGGAATTATATTGTTATTAAAAATCATGACAAATTAAAGTTTATTTGTACTTATTTATACAAAACTCTAACTAATATAAATTACATCTTATAAAATTAAAAAAAAAAAATTTATTTTGTATTTTCATGTATGCAGTACGTCATCAATAATTTAGGATATATTTATATTGCTTGAATGAAAAAAATATATATGTAATATATTAAAATATAAAATATAAAAGTTCCTATAGATGGAATAATTAAAATTATTGTTTATGATTAAAATAATATATTTGTACAATAGATAAAAAAAGGAATATTATTATTTTTATTAAATATTTATTAAAAAAAATAATAATAATAATAAATAATTAAAAAATAAATAATTAAAAAAAAAAAAAAAGTATTACTCATACATTTAAAAAAAAAAAAAAAAAAAACTTTTATATATTAATTCAAAAAATAAATAATAATAATTAACAATGGAATAATAAAATCAAAAAAAAAATAAAAATAAAATAAATAAATAAATAAATACAAATAAAAACAATATTAAGATATATTTTACTTATTTTATTTTCCATTAATTAAAAAAATTTTAATTTTTTTTAGTTTCTTTTTCTTTCCATTAAATCATTAAATTATTATTTATAATTTGTATTACTATTATATTATTAATTATACATAAAACAATAGTAAAATATGTATATATATAATATTATGGTTAAAAAAAGTTATAATAAAATTATTTTATAATCATAAAAAAAAAAGTAAATTATAATATAAATAATATGATAAAATAAATATATATGTAATATGTTTTTAATTTTTAATAATAAATAATAAATAGTAATAAAATTAATATCATTAATAATAATGATAATAATTAAGTAAATATAAAAAAAAAGTTACATTTTAACTAATTGAGAATTTAATTCATCATTTTTATAAAAATTATATTTAAAATAAGAAATAATAATAATCAGTAATTAATATAAAAATAGAATGAAATAAATTTAAAAAAAAAAATTAGCCATAAAATTAATAATGTTAATGAATATAAATAAAAGGTTTTTATAACCATAATACTAATTAATATCTATTTATTTATATTATCTTTGTAAAAAAAAAAAAAATAGTAAAAACAATAATCATAATCATCATCATAATAATATAAAAAAATATCAAAAATAAAATACATAAATATAGATATATATACAGAATAATAAATTTATTATTTATTAACAGAAATGTAAATATATAAATAATGTAAAGTAGAATTAACTTTTTAAACCAACCGATGTATATAAAATATTTAATTAATCTAATTTAGTTAAATTAACTAATATTAAAAAAAGAAAAATATATATTATTAACTTAAAAAATAAATAGTACAATAATAATAATAATAATAAAATTATGACTTGTTTAACTGTTTTTTTTTTTGTATGTATTATATATGTGTAAATGTATATATAGAATAATTCATTATTTAAACTATTTTGTATAGGCATAAACAAATTAAGATAGTATATAAAATTTAGATTTAAAGGAAAAAAAAAAAAAAAGAAATTTATTTATGATGACATAATATTTATTTATATTAATATTAATAGCATAATAAATAATAATCCACTTTATTATAATTTTTTTCAATAATAAATCAAAATAAAAATTTTTATATGAATTCATATGCTTAAATACCATTGTGTATTATAAATATTAAATAAACTTTATATCATCTAAATCTAAATTTTAAAAATTTGACTTAAACTTTTTATATATTTTTGTATAAACTCATTTAATAATCAAAAAAAAAAAAAAAATAATAATAATAATAATAATAATAATAATAATAAAAATTAAAAATTTTTTTATTCTATTTATCTAATAACCTCAAATGTCTTTAAATCAGACAAATTAAAAGAACGAAAAATTTTTTTTAGGAAAAAAAATAAATTAAAATAAAATAATAGTTAATAATTAATTAATTTATTTATATATGTATTTATGTATTTATTTATATTTATTTATTTATTTATTTATTTATTCTTAATTAATTCATTAGTCGTTTTTTATTAAAAAAAAATAATTTATATATATATAAATAGATATTTATATATTTTTATTCAATTTAATACAATCTAAGATTTAAAAAAAATAAAACTAACAATAATAATAATCATAATACTAATTATAATAATAATATAAAAATACTATTATATATTCCGAAGGAATAAAGCTTTTTTTTTCTTTAATAAAATAAAATAAAAAAATTTTTTTTTTTTTAATTTGGAACACATTTTAAAAAAATATTATCAATATTTTAGTAGTAATGTCATTTTTATTGCTGATGTCTCTATTCTGTACTACAATAAGAATTCAATAAAAAAATTTTTTTTTTGAATTTGTATTGCCTTATTTTAAATAAACTAAATAAATAAAAAAATACATATATTCTTATTACTATTCAATCAAGGATAAAAACAAATTTTATTTATTTATTTATTTACTTTGAATATTTATTTTTTTTTTTTTTACTTCTCTTTTTATATATTATTGAGTAACTATTCATTATAACTACTCTTATACTCTTATCATTATAATGGTAATAATGGACGAGTTTTTTTTTTTTTTTTTTGTATAAAAAATTAAATATTCTTGCCTTTTAATCAAATTCATTAATTTGTAAAAAGTTTTAGAAAAAAAAATAATAGTAATCAATCCATTTAAAATAATTAATTAGTAATAACTTTAAATTTTTTAAATTTATTAATAGTAAGAATTAACATAATAAACTCTGATAGATTAGGATTTGAAGAATGAAACTTTAAATAATAATAAATTAAGATAAATATACTAAAGTTATATAAATTATAAATAATAAAAAATAAATAGTTATATAATATAGAATTATAGAAATATAAGAAAACTTTTAAAATAGAATTCTAAAAAAATATAATATATATATATTTAATAAAGTCAAAGCAAATTTATTTTATTTGATCAGGTTTAATTATTTTTTTTTTTATTTTATTTTATTTAACATAATAGAAAAAAATGGGAAACATTAATAATATACCTATATCATTTTCAAAATTAATTTTTTTTTTTATAAATATATATGTATTGTATATTAATAAAAGATGGAAATTTATTAATGTTTCCCATTTTTATCTAATTAAATAAAAAAAATATTTAATAAATATTTTTTTTTTTACAATAGTAATCTTTAGTGTAATCAGTAAACCAAAACTAAAAATTCAAATAAATCATATTTATTTTATAAATATATTCCTGATTTTATAAGGTGATAAAGTAACTTTTAATTATTATTATAATAATCTAATTTTTAATGGCTAATTAGCTAACATCTTTTAAAAAGTAATTTTTCCTATTTTTATTTATACTATTTTTCTAAAGAAATTTTCTGTAAACCATCAGCTTTACGAAAGTATTTTAACATTTTTAGCAAATTACATTTTAAAAGTTTTCATATAATTTTATTACGATTTAACTATTTATTTTATAATTTATAATTTATGATATTTATCTAAATTTATTATTATTTAAAGTTTTATTCTATATTAACCTATAAATTAATTATAGAGAAAAGTTTATTTTTAATATAATAACAATAATAATTAAAATAAATAAATAAATAAAATATTAGAATTTCCTATATATATATCAAAATTATCTTCATTATTATATATATATATTTTTCACAAATAATAAATAAAAAATAAAAATAAATATTATTTAATGCTAATACTAATACTAATAATGAACAATATTAAAAGTATATATAATTTTAGTAATATAAAAGATTATATTCTAACCAGTCAAATAATGAATATACTAACAACAACATATATATTATTAAAAAAAAAAAAAAAAGACTTTTTTTTTATATATAGTTAATTATTCAGAATTCAGAAACCTTTCGAACGATTTGTTTTTTTTGTTTTTTTTTTAAAAAAATCTGTTTAATAATTTTTATTTTTATCATCTTAAATAAGTAAATTTTTGATTTAGTTTCTTTATTTTAAATTTCAAACAGCATTAATAAGAATTCTTTATTCTTTTTTTTTCTTTTTTTTTTTTCTTTTTTTTTTTTTTTTTCATATCCTACTAATAGATTAAGAAAATGAAAATTTAATTTAAATATTTCATATTTAAATTAATTAAATCGAATCATATATTATTTTGTTTTATTTTTTTTTTTTTTTTTTTTTTGACATTGAGATAATTTTTTAATAGGAGTAATATTTATGTGTAAATTTTTTTTTATTTCTGATAAAATAATAAAAATAAAATGAAATATTATTTTTTTTGTTCTTTTCTGTTCTTTTTTTTTTTTATTTTATTTCTACTTTATTTTATTTTATTTATTTTTTTTTTTTTTATAAATCATCACTAACACTTTTTTTCTTTTATTTTTCCTTTCTTTCTTTTTTTTTTTTTTTTTTTTTTTTGATATTACAATTTATATAAATTATTTTATATTTATTTATCTTATTTTATTTATTTATTTATTTATTTATTTATTTATTTATTTATTTATTTTACTAATAAATCAAAAAAATAAAAATAAATAAATAATATTAATAACAATAAAAAAAATATCCCACAATCCAAAAAAAAATAAATAAAATATATATATAAACATATATTCGAAATGCAATACTTAATTCATAATAATAATATTTAATATATAAAATAGAACAAAATATATATATATTAATATATAAAATATTTAATTCCTATTTAAATATATTATTAAACTTGAAATTCTAATATTTATGAATTAAATTAAAAATATTTTAATAAATTCTTTTATAAAAAGAAAATAATATATATATGTATATAATATATTAATTTTTTTTTCTTTTTTTTATTTTTTTTGTTTAAAATTTACCTTAATTTACATAAAAAAAAAACTATTTCTAATTAAATGTTTATTGATTTACCATATATAGAAAATTATATATAAATGATATTATGAAATACTTTAAATTTAAATAATTATAATTATCTATTCATGGGTATACTCTATAAAAAAAATTAATTTATTTTGTGTAAAATGACGTTAGATTACTTAAATTTTTAATTTAATTAAAGTAAAATTAAATTTTATATTCAATTTCATGAGTTTCACAATATAATAGTATGTATTTAAAAAGTGATTTCTATAAATTTTTAACTTTTTTTTTTTCTTAAAAAAAAATATAATTATAATAATAAAAATTTCATCTTTTATTTTCAATTTAAATAAAATAAATAAAATTTTTTTTTATCCATCTTTTTAATTAATTTATTTAATCAATTAATAAATTAACTTTTAAGATTTTTATATACTCTAAGAATTATTCTATTTATTAATAATTAAACTTTATTCTCTCATTATAGAAAAAAAAAAAAAAAAGATGAAAAGAAAAAAGTTTTTTTTTTATTTAATATATCTTTTTTATTAAATATTTTTAAAAAAAATAAATAATAAAAAATATATTAAAAAATAATTAAAATAAATTGTTGTGAAATATATAACTTTATTAATAAATATCAAAGGTGTACATATATTAAATTTTAATTTTACATGTATTTTATACTATTACATTTACACATGATTCACATACATTTATTACATATATCATATGACTTATTTTACGCCACTATTACGTACGCTAGCTCATATATCTATTTTATACTATATACATTATATTATTTATATTATTTATACTTGTGTAATATTAAACTTAATTTCTAACATTCCCCCGTAAGTTTAATATTCATAAATTTTGTATAGTAAAGAGTTCTTGAATTTTTTCGTTAAAGTACCATTAAGGTATTTGGTAAAACCGTCTGCAATATTGTATTGTGATTTGATATACTTGAGGTCTATTTTATCTTCTTTTATCAATTCTCTTATTTTATGATATCTCAAATCTATGTGTCTTGATTTTGGATTAATTGTTTCATTCTTACTATTATAAATTGCAGCTCTATTATCAATGTTAATTGTTATACAATCAATTTTTATGCCTAATTCATTCAGTAAATTTCTTAACCACATACATTTCAAAGCACATTCATTCAGACTATAATATTCACTTTCAGCGGTAGATATAGCTACGCAGTGTTGCAACTTTGAATACCATGTCACAGGAGCTGAACCCATAAATATTACGAAACCAGTAGTTGATCTTTTTGTCTCTCTATCACCACCTAGATCTGCGTCTACATATACTCTTATATTAATGTCTTTAGTAATCTTTAAACCATAATGTTTTGTACCTTTTAAGTATCTAAAAATCTTGATAACATTCATCCAATCTTCGAGAGTAGGATCTTGATTCTTTCTAGTAGCTTTACTTGTCGCATACATAATATCTGGTCTTGTTCCCATAGCTAAATATAGTAAGCATCCTACAGCCTGCATATATGTAGTTTTATCAAACTTTGTTTCTCTTAATTTCTCATTTTCAGTATACATCATATTTGATATCGCATTGTATTTATCAATGTCAAATCTATCTAAGATATCATTTAAATATTGTATTTGATGCATAATATAACCATCCTTGCATTTAATAAATTTGATTCCTATTATGAAATCAACCATTCCTAAGTCACTTAAATTGAATTTGTCTTTAATTTCTAATTTAATTCTATCTATAACACTTTTCTTTCCAGAAATTAGGATATCATCAACATAAATAGCAATTATACAAATAATATTCTTATTCTTATCTTTCAATATATAAACACATGGTTCGCTCTTTAATCTTTCAAAACCTATTTCAGTAAGAACACTATCTAATTTATTATTCCACATACGACCAGCTTGTTTTAAGCCATAAATCGCTTTGTTCAACTTCCAATAGCCTTTACCATAATCTTCACTACCTTCAGGTATTTCCATATATAATTCTTCCTCTAAGTCAGCATTTAAATATGCCGCTTTAATATCAATTTGATAAATTTCAAAACCATAATAAATTGAAATTGCTATAATGACTCTTAACGAATCTTGCTTTAAAGTAGGTGAGAATGTTTCTATATAGTCTATTCCATAAATTTGAGTAAAACCGCGAGCAACTAACCTCGCCTTAAATCTTATAATTATACCTACGTCATTTCTCTTATAGCTAAATACCCACTTAGCTGAAATTATATTCTTTCCTTTTGGAATTTCTTTAACAAGTGTGTACACTTCCATATCCTTCATGTTATTTAATTCAGTTTCAATTGCCTTTAACCATTCCTCTTTATCAGGTCTATCAAATATATCTTTATACGAGTTTGGTAACGGTAATTCCATTTCACTACAATTTAATGCAACTAAATTATAATAATTACTTGCTCTCCTTTTCTTATAATTATTACTTTCATTCCTATCATTTAATTCTTCTTCATTCATTTCTTCAACATGTTTTCTTTTAGATAAAATACTTTCTTTATCTTTATTCATATTATCCGAAGTACTTACATTTGATTTACTTGCATATGGTTTATTTATGTTTTGTTTGTTTATATTTTGGTTAATTTCCGCATTAGAATTTCCAGATGTTGAGCTTGAATTATTATTTCTATTCGTTAAATTATTTAAATCAATTGATTTTCCATCACGCTTATTATAATCTCCATTATCTGTAATTCTTGGTATTTCACTGATTATTTCTTCTACCCTAGTATTATTATATTTCGAATTATTTTGAGTTAACTGGTTTACATTATTAATATTGTTTACATTATTAATTGAATTAGTTTGGTCATTTAAGTTGTTTCTATTATTCTTGTTAACATTATCATTTTGAATTGCTTGATTTAAGTTGTCATTTGGACTGCCTTGTTTTAAATTGTTGTTCGAAATAACTTGATTTAAATTATTTAAATTACCTTGATTTAAATTGTTCGAGTTAAATTGATCATTATTGTCTGAATTATTTTGATTTGAATTATTGTTTAAATTATTTTGATTTAAATGGTCTACATCATTTGAATTTAATTGATTTAAATTATTTTGATTAATATTTGAATTATTAGAAACGTTTAGATTTTGGTAATTTATGGGATGTCCATTCTGAGAATTTAAAACAGGAGAGGGAAAGTTTTGTGCTGTATAATTATAATAATTTGGAGGAATACAATAATTTAAATTATTATATGGATTTAAATTATATTGATTTGGAGCATAATGATTTTGGAAATTATTTGGATAATTTACAAATGCATATGGATTATAATAATATAAATTATTAGGAGGTGGATAATCTAAATTATTGTAGTAATAGTTTGTGTACCCATTTATATTATCATTTATGTTGTTGTTCATATTATTATTATTATCTACATTATTGTTTGTACTATTTTCCATATTGTTATTATTTTCATTTATACTTTTATCATTTACGTTATTGTCCTCAAAGTCTACAACGTCTTCATCATCATTACTTCCCCCGATTTCATAATAAGGAGTGAAATTTATTAAATCCGGAGGAGAAGGAGGAGCAGAACCATTACCAGGAATATCTTCAAAAAATACAACAGAACGAGAAATAACAACTTTATTATTAGTGATATCAAAAATCCTATAAGCAGTTGGGTTGGTATCGTATCCAAGAAAGATACCTGGGAGGGAAGAGTTAGTTAATTTATTTCTAAACTGTTTAGGGACAAGGAAAAAGACTTGACAACCAAAGACTCTAAACCTTGAATAATCGACTTTTTCATTATAAAGAAGTTCATACGGAACATTATTATCAATACCTCTATGTGGCATCCTATTGTGGATATAGTTAGCTGTCCTAATGGCATCCTCCCAGAAAACATGATTAAGGCGGGCATCCTCTAACATCGCTCTAGCATTTGGAAGGAGAGAACCGTGTAACCTTTCGATACGTCCATTTTGTTGAGGTTCGTAAGGGACAGAAAACTCATGTGTAATTCCATTAATATTACAAAACTCTATAATTTTATTGTTAGTAAACTCTGTTCCATTGTCAGTCCGTAATCTTTTAATATTTTTATTAAATATGTTTTTAATGTTATTATACCAATTTAAAAAGGCGTTAAAAACATCACGTTTGGATTTGATAAATAAGACCCAACCAAAACGAGTGTAATCATCTAAAATAGAAACAAAGTATTTATTTCCATACATGGACCTACTATTAATAGTAACAGTGTCCATATGAACCAATTCAAATGGCTCAGTAGCGCGACTATCTGAGGGGTAATGTGGGAAACTTTTTAATTTTGTTTTCGCACACGTCTTGCATTTACATTTTATATATATTCTTTTTAATGTTTTCCTAAGTGTTCCTAGATTATAATGTCCCAAACGTCTATGCCATACGTAGAGACTTTCCTCTTCTTCACTATTGGCATTATTACAATTGATATCATTATTATAAAAATTTATTTTATTCTTGGAAGTCCAAATAATATAAGTTCTGGAATAATTTGAATATGTTGTACAGATTCTATTATTTTTACTATTAAATAATATTACACAATTTTTATTATTTCTTTTACAAAAAACAGTTTTGTATCCTTGTTCGGATAAACAGTCTACTGAGAGTAAATTTTTCTTGAATGAGGGAACATACAATACATTTTTAAGAGTAATTTTGTTGTCATTTATATAACCTATGTAAGTACCTATTCCTCTGCACTTAACGTATTCACCATTGGCGAAATAAATTCTCCGATTGTGTTTTTTATAATTTGATAATAGATTTGGATCACATATCATATGGTATGTGGTGCCAGAATCTAGTGTCCATGTACTAATATTTTTGGTTAATTTATTTTTATTATTATCATTTAATTTTTTATTTTGTTTATTTTTATTTTCTTTAAAATAAGATGGTTTGTTGAATGGGAGAATACTTCTTGATGCATTACCTGTTTCAATATTATACGCATCATTATAGTCTTTGAAAAAGTATTCTCTGTGTTTATCTTGTTTATTTACTTCATTTACTGTGCTGTTTAGGCAACGCGTTTCGCCTCCCATCATAGTTTTTATCATTTTTGTAATATTTATTATTATTATAATTTTTATTATTATTTCTATTATTATTAAATTTATTTTTATTATATTTGTAATAATTGTTATTATTATTTTTATTAAAATTCTTTCTATTATTACATTCACTTTGATAGTGACCTTTTTTACCACAACTCCAACATTCAATATTATTTTTATAATTTTTATTATTATATTTATTATTATTATTACTATAGTTTTTATTGGTATAATTACTTTGAACATTTGGCGTATTAAGATTTGAAACAATATTTTCCGATTTTTCTTTCTTTTCTTTTACTCTTTTTAGTAGCTGTACCCTTTCAATTAACTTTTTGGTAGTATCTTCCCAGTCCGTTTGTAGGTCTATTAAATTTGTTTTTATAGTTAATTCTTCTGGCATAGCATTAAATAGATAAATAAATTTTTCCTTAAATTCTAGTTTTTCTCCGAGATTTTCAAGTTCCTTAAACTTTAAATTCATATTAGAGATAAATATGGACAACGATGGATCACTTTCTGGGTCGTATTTTGAGTGATTAAGGGAATCTTTAATTTCCTCAATTCTATCCTTTTCATCACTTAAATTTAGGTTTACTATCATCCTATAGATTTCATATGCTGTACCAGATATGAAATCTATACTGGATGCTAGTTCTTCATTAATACTATTTAAAATAATTTCCTTGACCTTAGCATCATTTTTGAGGACCTCACTTTTTGTTCCTTTTTTATAATAAGTGTTTATAGTGTCATCCACTAGAATTAAATTTTGTTTTTCTTCTTCCTTTAAAGTGGAACCATCCACTTTTTCAATTTTGACACTATTAAGATAATCCGTTAAATTAAATCTCCTTAATAATAAATACAATTGTTGTTTCCACAACTTAAAATTAGAGCTATTTAGCTGATCTTTTGTTTTTAAGACTTCGGACATTTTTTTTTTTTTTTTTATTTTTTTTTTTATTTTTTTTTTTTTTTTAAAATTAATCAAAATTAAAACCTCTTTAAACTTTACTATAACTCTTCTAGTACACTTAGAGTCATTGAGACTCTTAATCTGTTGTGAAATATATAACTTTATTAATAAATATCAAAGGTGTACATATATTAAATTTTAATTTTACATGTATTTTATACTATTACATTTACACATGATTCACATACATTTATTACATATATCATATGACTTATTTTACGCCACTATTACGTACGCTAGCTCATATATCTATTTTATACTATATACATTATATTATTTATATTATTTATACTTGTGTAATATTAAACTTAATTTCTAACATAAATAAAAATTAAATAAAAATAATTAAATATTTAAAATAATTACTAAAAATATTAGGTTTTATAATAAATTTTAAAGTAATTTTTCTTTCTTTATTAATAGAAAAAAAAAATAGGAAAGAAATAGAAAACAAAGATAAATACGAAACAAATAAATTGTAATAAAAACATATATAAAAGTTTTATATTTTTGCTTGTTTACTTATAAGTTTAAAATTTTAAATATATTTTTTAAAATGGTATAAAAAAAATTATACATATGTATATTTATAGTAATTTGACCATCTGTAATCTTTGTTTTTTTTTTTTTATTATACTATTTATAATTCTCAATAACTTTATTTATTTCTTTATATATAATATTGTTTATACTTTTTTTTTATTTATTTATTTCTGTTTTTGTCTTTATTTTTATTCTTACTTTATTTATTTGTTTATTTGATTTGTTTTGTTTTATTTTTGATATATTTTAGTAAGTAATCTTTATTAATTTTTCCCACTTTTTTATTCCCTTTCAATCCCTTATGAAATATAAATATTTGCTAAAATAGAAAATAATAATAATAAATAATTAATTATAAATTAATAAATTAATAAATTAAAATAGTATAAAAAATTATCAATAATAGTAAAAAAAAAAAAAAAGTTTTAAGTATTTAGTAATAAATCAATATAACAATAATAAAAAATACTTTAATTGGAATGAAAATTTTTTCATTTTTTCAATAAAATAAAACTTAAAACGAATTAAAACTAAATAATATTTAATATTATTTTCTTTTTTTTATTTTATTTTATAAATGTATTATTTATATATCTATATAAATTAGATATTCATCATTATTCAAGAAAAAAAAGTTAAGAATTCATCATAGAAATGCATTAATTAAAAAGTTAATAATTGCTTGTGATTGCTTAAAAAAAAAAAAAATATTTTTATTAAATTAATTATTTTTGTTTTTAATTTGTTTCTTTTTAATTAGTTTTTTTTTCAATTTGTTTTTGTTTTTATTATTATTATTATTATTATTATTATATTATTATTATTATTATTATTATTATTTTCTTTTAATATTTATTTACATTTATTTATTAAAATATATATATTATATATATATAATGTATATAGCCATTTTATTAAATAAATTAAAAATGATACAAATAATAATTTCCATCTTTATTTCCACTTTTTTTTTTTTATTTCAAATCAGAAAACAATAAAAATGAAAATAAATAAAAATAAATTAATTTTTTTTTAAAAAAATTCTGTGTGAGGTTACTTAAAACTGTTAACATGAAGAGTCATTATGATTAATAAGTACTAATTATTTTATTATAACTATAATTGTTTATACTCGCATTTTTTTTTTATGCTTGTATTTTTCATATTTATTAAAACTTATTAAAAAAAAAAAAAAAAAAAACAATATAATGAATTAATTAATTAATTAATTAAATGGCATTTATTAATTAAAAATTTTAAATAAATAAAAATTAAATAAATAAAAATAATAATAAACTAATAAATAAAATAATCATCTTTGTAAATTGAATTGTTAAAAAATAAAATAAATATATAAATAATATTGATATACACAAAAGATAAAATAATAAATTTTTATTTATTCTTTAAAATATACAGAATAGTATACAGAATAGTTTTTAAAGTTCAAATGAATTTAAGGCTTATGAATTGACATTAAAATAAATAAATAAAAATAAATAAATAAATAAAAATAAATATAAAAATAACCTTAAAATGATATAAAAATCTTTTTCTATAACCTTAAAATTAGATGTAACTTTATTTCTAATTAAAATTCAAAACAACTCAAAATATTAATTCAAAGAAAATTTCAAAATTCAATAAAAAAAAATAATCCTAACTAAAATATTATATTTGTAAAATATATAATTATTATTATATTAATTTCTTAAACAATACTTTAAATAAATGAATATAAAATTTTAAAACATTAATAAATAAATATAAATTACTATATTATAAATATATAAAAAAAATTAAAAAAAAAAAAAGTTCTAAAGTGGTTGTTGTTTTAAATTTTAAATTATCATTTATCATTATTATTAAAGTTTTTTTTTTTTTAAAATATATATATATTTTTTTTCATTTATTGATTTTCATTAGTATAAAGAAATAAAGAGTACAAAAAATAATAAAAAAAAGGGGAAAAATACAAAAAAAAAAAAAAATACAAAAAAAAATAAATAAAAATTTTAAATAAAAATTTTAAATCTTTTTTTTTTTGGTTATCTTGTATTCAAATTTTTTTTTTTTACTGTTTCTTTATGTAAAAAAAAAATTGAATACAAAACTAAAATATATAAAATAAAATGAAAAAAAAAAAATTATTTATTTATTCGACTTATTTTGGAGAATAGAGATGATCTCCTAATAAAAAATAAACAAAGAAACAAAAATTTAATTTTTATTTATTTGTATTTATATTTGTATTTATATTTGTATTTGTATTTGTATTTATATTCATTTTTTTTTTCTTTAATTAATTTTTTTTTTTTCTTTAATTTTATTTTATTTGTATTTGTATTTTATTTTATTTTTCTTGGAAAAATAAATAAAAGTGAACATCTATTTTATTTTAATTTAATGTTGATTTATATTTATTGAATATTAGATATTAATAAATTTCCATCAATACTTCTGAACCTATTAATAATAATATTAATAATAATAATAAATTAAAAAAAAAAATTAGAAAAAATAAGAAATAAAAAATAAATAATCTCTATTTAAAAAGCATATATTATATTAAAAATATATTTAGAATTAATTAAATGAATAGATTTATATGCAATAAATTAATATTATATATATTTTGATATATAATAATATATATTATTATTTTTATAACTTATAAAATAATAAAATGTTTTAATATGAAAGATTTTATTTTTTTTTGAATAAAAATATATTACAAATAACTAAAAAAAAAATTTTCAAATTTCTTAAAATATCTAAATATATTTATAAAAAAAAAAGATTCCCACAAACTTCCATAAAACATAATATATTATAATATATTATATTATATAAAATAATATATTGTTAATATATTTTGGAAAAATTTTATAAAAATGTCTTATATATATCAAAACAAAAAATGCATATATTAAAATATATTAATATATATTTAATGAAACTTAATTTATTTATAATTTATATATTATATTTTTATTTTATTTTATTTTATATAAGATGAGTTTATGAAAAAAAGTTTTTCTTCTATCCATTAAAAAAATATTTAATATTTATTTTATATTTATTTATTTATTGAGATAATTACATATTTATTTATTTATTTATTTATTTATTTATTTATTTATTTATTTAAATAATTATTTAGAATAGGTAGCTATTTAAATAAAAAATATAATAACTAAAAGTTATTATTTCTCATAAAAATAATATTATTTTGATTATAATTATTACTTTATATAATAATTTTTTTTTCTGAAATGTTTTTTATGTATTAATTAAAATCAATAAAAAAAATGATTATATATTTTTATTAATTTATATGAAAAAAGAAAAAAAAATCAATTAATATAATCCAGATAATATATATATATATAATAGTGATTTTCTAACTAAATTTAAAAATATTAAAACACCTTTTTTTATTGTTTACTTTATATAGTTCACTATTTTTTTTTATTTTTTTTTTTTAATATTTCAATTTAATAATAATAATAATAATAATTTTTATTTATTCATTTTTTCTTTTATTTTTAAAAGATATTATATCTTATATTATTTTTTTATAATTATCCTTAAAGATTATAATTTAGAACTAATAAGATCAATAAAAGTTAAAATATTAATAAAGTAATAAAACACCTATGATCTATTATTTAATCTTATTTAATCTAAAATTTTAAATATTTATTATTATTATTATTATTATTTTTTTACTTAGTTTTCTTCTTCTTTCCATTTTATTTTCACTTCATCATTTCTATTTTTTAGTTTAGTTTATTAAAAAAAAAAAAAAATAAAGGAAAAACATGAAAAATTATCCTAACCTATGATTTACTTGCTTAACTTTTTAGTAACATTAATTTCTTTTTTTAATTTAAAACTTTGGAAAAATAGTTTTATTGACCTAACCTTTTAATTCATTATGCCTTTAAAAAATAGAAAAAATTATTTATAGAAAGTTCTAAATTTAAAAATTCCTATTGTATTTACTAAAAAAAAATTAGAATAAAAATTTTTTCATTTATTAATAAATAAATAAATAAATATAATTTTTTTTTTAAATTGTTATACCAATCTTTTCATTTATTCGTACTTTAATTAATAAATTAAATTGTAAAATATATTTTATTTCTTTTACATATTTATATATAAATAAATATATTTATTTTTTTTTAAATAAATCAAAAAAATAAAAAAAAAAAAAATAATTTACACATTAAGGTAGTACAAAATTTGGATAAAAAATCATCCATAAAAAAAAAATTATAAAAGTTTTTTTTCTATTTTATAAAATAAAAATCAAATAAAAGTTAAGGACAGTTTTTATCAAAATTATATTATTGATATATTAATCAATATAAATATCAATTTTATCTATAATAATAATAAAATAAATAAATAAATAAATAAATTCTATTGATTAATATTTAAGAAAAAATAATTATTAAAAATGAAAAAATTAAATAATGGAAATAATTATATAGATAGAATAAACATAACATGAACATAATATATATAATATATATATAATATAACATCAAACTAATAAAATAATTATAAAAAAAATACTATTTAATTCTATTTAATATATAAAATTTTATATTAATAAATATTAATAAATATTAATAAATATTAATATGTATTAAACTTTTATAAATAATATATTTTTTTCTTTTTCTTTTTTTTTTTTTTTTTTTTTTTATTATTTATTTAAAAAAATGTAAAAAATTGTTTTTGAAATAATTAATCTTAGTATTAATTTTGATAGTAATTAATTTCATCTAGAGCAACATGTCACAGAGTTTTATTTCTATATTTAATATTGTTAATTATTAAATTTATGTTTCATTATTATTGGAGTAATAATAAAGATTAAAGGGGAAAGTATAAATGTCTTTTTTTTTTTTTTTTTTATTATTATTATTTTTTTTTTATTTTTCCAATTATTGGAATAATTATTAATCCTTTTTTTTTTTTTTTTTTTTTTTTTTTATATTTTAAAATTTAAAATTTAAAATATATAATAATAGTTTTAATAGTTTTAATATAATAAATATTTTGAAATTAATAATATTATTATATATATATATATTATAGTTTATAATTAAATTAATTTCATATTAGAATTAATTTATCATTAATTAGATTATTTTTTTCTTTTATTATTATTATTACTATTATTATTATTATTATTTTTTTTTTTTTAGAAAAAAGAAAATAAATGAAAAAAAGATAATCATTATTTAATATAATTTAGTTTTAGATTTTATTATATATATATATGTTGATATTGAAAGACATCACATAAATCTTTTTCATCATTAATTAATTAATTAATTATACATAAATTAAATTTCATATTTTTATTACTTTTAATGAAATTTATATTTAGAAAAAAAAAAGAGAGAAAAAAAAAAAAATAGAAGAGTCTTTTTAATTTTTATCCGAGTGGTTAGTACTCTGGACTAACATATATAAAGGTTTCCAGATCGATCTCATTAACTATCATCTGAATTTATATGAGGCATTTTCCCCCACTAAATGAAGTTGGATGTTCCCTCATCATGTCAGGCATTCCTATAACTAGATTGTATAAATTGTTAGTGTAGAGAACATTTTTGATCGGTGAGGGAGGATTAATGTAGTTGTTCCTCTCTTGACGATGGTTTAAACGAAGACTGAAAAGATGCCCCGTTGTTTAGGAAATGTTTTTCATATTAGCCTTGCTTTAGAGAAAGGTCAGTGTTGATGCTGAAACAATATGGTAAAAAATTCAATGAGTGTCTGATTCGTTTAAGGGAGAGACTGGAGGTCCTATGGTTTTCCCTTCTAATTAAACCCAGTTTAAAAAAAAAAAAAAAAAGAAAAAAAATATTTAAATTAAATCTATATATATTGAATATATATATATTTTTTTATAGAATACTTAGCAATGAAAAAAAAAGATAGTGTTACAAAAATGAAATAAAAAACAAACCTTTAAAATTAAGATTATATATATATAAAAGGACTATTAAATAAATAATTTTTAAAACAATAAATTATATTAATTATAATTAGTAATTATTTTTTTATTTTTTTTATTTTTAATTTTTTTTTTTTTTTAAAAAAAATAAATAATAAATAACTTTAAACTTTTTTTAAAAAAAAAAAAGTTTTAATTTAAGAATAATTGAATTATATTTAAATTAAATTTAATTTTTTAGTAACGTTTTTGAACTTCATTTAACTTTTTTTTTTTCAAAAAAATTTTTTGAATGGTAGTACAAATTTAATTAAAAAAAAAAAACTTTTTTTTTATATTTTATTATTATTAATTTTCAAAGATAAATATAATTATTAATATAAATATAAATATTTATTATGATTATAATTAAAATAAATATATATATATTTTATACTTTTCATAATAAATTATTTATAAATAAATTTTAATTTCTATTATGTTTTAAAGTTTAAAGTTTATTTTTTTTGTTGATCATAATACTTTTTATTTTTTTTTTAATTTAATGATAATTTAATTTATTTTTTTTTCTTAATATGGAAAGTAAATATATTAATATATAATTATATACTTTTTTTTTTTTTTTTGAATTTCATTTTTTATTGAATCGTTTCTTGATTTATAAATAAATATTAAAATGCTTTTTTTTTTTTTTATATTTATTAGGATTATGAAAATGTATTTATATTATTTGTTTATATTTAAATAATATATTAAATATAATAGATATAATAAATATATTAAAATGGATTAAAAATAAAAAATAAAATTAATTTATTTTTATTATACTTTATTTTTTATTTTTCCATCTTAAAAAATAATAAAAAGAGAGAAAATAATTTTTCATAAAATGATTCGAACATCAAAGGAAAATTAAAGATTTGATATTCAAAAATTTCATAATAATATATATATTTAATTAGTTAATATTTAATAATAAATTTTAATGATAACGAAAAGTATTTATATTCATATATGGATATAAAGTATTAAATTTATTACAACATTCAATTAAATATAAAAAAATATTATGAGTTTTGAGAAAAGAAGAAAATAAAAGTTAAAAAGAGTGATGAATGATTTATTTTATATAATAGCTATTATTATTATTATTATTATTTTTTTTTTTATAGTAAATGAAATAAAGACTATTTGAATAAACAAATAGATGAAATAAAATAAATAAATAATAAATAATAAATAAATAATATAAATAATAAATAAATAAATAAAATAATATAAAAAAAAAAAAGGAATATTTAATGTACATATAATTTTTATATTAAATTTAAATTAGTTATAAATTATAAATGATATAAAATTAAATAATTTTAATTTATTTATTTTTTTTTTATTCTTAGTAAGGTTTTTATATAGAATAAATTACATTATATATTAAATAATACATTATCTTATATATTATCCAACAATTCTAATTTATTAAATTTAATATTGAATATTTATACTTTAGTTATTAATTGATTTATTTATTTATGCTTATTTATCTATTTATTTATTTATTTATTTTTTTTTTTTTTATTTTTACTTTATTAGTTTATATTTATTATTATCAAATTAATATTATTAATATCATAAGCCAAAATAGATTTCAAAATAAATTAATTAAATAATTAATAATAAATAATCAACAAACAAAGAAAATTCTTAATATTAAAAATACTAATTGAATAAATTTGAATATATTATATTTAAGTATTCTATATATAGAGTTTTATTTATTTTATTTTATTTAATTTTATTTTTATTTTCATTTTTTTTATTTATTTTTATTTATTTTTTAAATAAAATTTTTTTTTATATTTTCCTCTTTTTCTTCTTTTCTTTTCATTATTAAAAAATAGATTTAATTTTATTATATATATATATATATTTTTTTTAAAATTTGATAATAATTTAATAGGAGTTATATTTTAACTACTATTTTGTTTTTATTAAAAAAAAAAAAAAAAAAGAATTTTATAATTAATTCTTTCAATTGTTAATACTAATACATAAAAAAAAAATTGTTACACATTAAAATTTGTTATTACTTTTTTTTTTACAATTATTCATTTATATATAATTAATTTAATATAATAATTGTTTATAGTTCAATATACTATATTTTTTTATTAAACTATAAAAAAAAACCAAATAAACCAAAACAAACAGACAAACAAATAAATAAAAAGAAAAATTTTGATAATTTTTTTTTTCCACAACAATTAGAACTCTTATAATAAGGGAAAAAGCCATAAAGTATTATCAATTTATTTTTATTTTATTTTTATTTTAATTTAGCTTTTTTCTTTTCTTTTCTTTTTTTTTTTTTTTTTTTTTTTTTTTTTTTTTTTATTTATTTCTTTTTCATTTTTTTTTGGTTGTTTTTATTTTTATTGTTTAAAAACAAAGAGTAATAATAATAAAAAAAAAAAAAAAAAAAAAGAAAAAGAAAAAATATTAAAATCTGAAAAATTATAATATAAATACAAAAGATAAAAGAAAAAAGAACCGTGTTTTATTTTTTATTTGTCTAGAAATTATTATAATTTCATAAAATAATAGAAACATTGTTTTTTTTTTTTCTTTTATATTTCCAAATTTTTTACTTAATTATTATTATTATTATTATTTTAAAAAAATTAATTGTTTAATCAATACTATTATCAATTTAATAATATTCTAATATATAAATAAATTTTGTTTTTGTTATTATATCATTTTTTATAATATAAAATTCAATATAGCGAGCATTTTTTTTTATTTAAAATAAAATAATTTAATTCTCTTTCTATATAAAAAAAAAAGTATTTATTAATAACTTTTTTTTTCCTACCCCTAATTTCAAATAAGGTAAATATATATATTTTTATTAGTTTTATTATTAAGATATTATAGCAATTGAAAAACTATTAATTTCAAAGACACATTTAAATTTATTAAAAATAAAATAACTATTTTCAATAAAGTTTTTTTTTTTTTTTTTTTTTTTTTCTCAATTGAACACAAAACTTTTTTATATATATACAATAAATATTAAAAACATTAATGTTTAAAAAAAGTTTCAAAATAAATATAAAATATTATAAATATAATAATTATAAGAATTATTTTATTATTATTTTTTTTTAAAAATTTTATATGTATAATTAAAACAATATGAAAAATGCTTTTTCTTCTTTTTTAAATTATTATACCTAATGAACAAATTTTAAAATTAATAGTATTAAAAAGCAATAACCAAATTGACAAAAAAAAATACATAAAGTAGAAAAAATATATATATATATAAATATACAAATAAATAACTATTTATTAAAAAAAATAAACAATTTAAAGTTTGAACTTCTATAGTATTTTAAAGAGAATACAAAAAAAGTATAAATAAATAAATAAATAAATAAATAAATAAATAATAATAATAATAATATTAAAAATACACTTATTAAATCGAAGTTCTAATAAAAATATATATATTTTTTAGTTGGTCATACTTTGAAAAATAAAAAAAATGAAATAAATAGTAAAATAAATAAAATATATGTTTTATATAGTATATAAAAAACAATTTATAATAATTCATAATAAAACTATCCCTTCATAGTAGAATGAAGAGAAAAAAAATTATGTTCATATAAATAAAATTATATTCAATTCAATATATTGGTAATATATATTACCATATATTAATTGATATTGAAACATTTATTATTTATGGAATGAATTTAATATATTCAAAATAGTTTATATGAAAATATAAAAATAAAGAAATAATCATAATATAAACAAAAATAAAAATAAAAAAAATTAGAAAAAAACTATAATAGTATAATAGTATAAATATTATTCATTTAATATATGGATGAATTTTTATAAAAGTTTTAAAAAAAAATGATATAAATCAAAATATAAATTTATAATATATATATTTTTCAATGTGGTCTTTCCTATAACAATTGTGGAATAATAAATAATAAAATAATGCATAATACATAATTAAAATAATAAAGAATAATAGATAATTATCCATAATCAATAATACCTTATAAATAATAAATAAATAATGAATCATAATAAATAATTAAATAATGAATCATAAATAATAAATAATAAATGAAAATTAATAAATAAATAATACTAAATAGTAAATAAATAATAAATAATAATCAATAAAAAATTTGAATAATAATAATAAATAATAATAAATATGAATAGTATTATATAAATAAAGAGTACAAATAAAAGTTTAATGATAATAAAATTCCATCCAAATATTTATTTATTTAAAATTTTTATTGTGGCAAAATAAAATTCTTAAATTCATAAAAATCTAAATTTTTATTAGTAAATGTTATTAGAAGTTAAATAATAATAATAATAATAAAAAAAAGCTTTATATAATTAAATAAAATTAAAATTTATGATTAATCATAATGAACATTTATAAATATTAATAAAGAAGCCATAGAATAATAATAAAAAAAAAAAGAAATTAGTATGAACTATAGTTTAAAATCAGTTATTTAATAATAGTGGATTGTAAAATTATACACCAAAGTGGAAATTTTTTTTATTATATTTTCCAAAATAAAAGTTTAAAACAATACTAAACAGGAATTTATTTTTTTTTAGTTATTAGTTTGAAGGAATAATAATAAATATAATAATAATGAATATTTAATTTAAAATCATCATAATCATAAATAATAATATTTTATTTATAATAATAATAATAATAATAATAATCCTAAATATTATAATATGATATATTAAAAAAAAAATTTTTGTATACTATGAAAAATTTATATCACAATAAAAAATTATTATTATAATAATGATAATTAATGGGAGGATTTAGAAAATTTTTAATAATAAATAAAGTTTAAAATTCAATATAATAAAAAGATAATTAGAATACTACTTTATAATACTAATAAATAAAATCAAAAATCATAATAAAAATTATAATCATTTATTGTCATTATAAATTATTAAGATATTAATAATAAAATAATAATATATAAAAAATAATAATAATAAAAAAAAAAAACAATGACTAATAATAAAAATTTTAAACTAAAGTTTAAAAAAAAAATTTGAAATCCAATTTATTTAAATAAAAAGGTTTATAATATATATGAAAAAGAATAAAAGAAAAAGTTTAAAAGAATTTTAGCCATATATAAAAATTAATATATAATTCAAAAAAAAATTAAAAAATAATATAGAAAATATAAAAAATAATATGAAAAGAAAGAAAATAATAAAAAAAAAATATAAAAATGGTCAAAATAAAGGTTAATATATAAAAGTTAAACCGCTTTTCATAATTTCAACTATTTTAATATTGATTATATAATAAAGAAAAATCCTATAATATATTCTATATATATTAATAAAAAATTTTGAAATTATGAATAATTGAAAGATATAATAAATACGAATACAATTCAAATTTATTAATAAAAAAAAACTGTATTTATTTACAATATAAATAGAATATGTATTATACTATATATTAATATTAGAAATTAATTTGAATAGGCTAAACATTAATTAAAATGGTATAATTTAAAAGCATAATAAATAAGGTTTAATTTATGAAATTAATATATAGAATAATAAACTTTATTTAGTAATAATTCTAAAATGAAAAAATTTTTAATTAATCCTTTTAAAAATGTTAATCATTTCTTTCATAAACAAATGATATATATATAAAAAAAAAAAAAAAAAGAAAATAATGAACTATAAAAAATAATATATTATAATATATAATCATTTTATTTATTATGAAAATTAAATAATTACATACATTAAATATATATTAATGAAATCCGTTTTAATAGTTTATATATATAAATAATTATAAATAATAGTTTAAATTGAATAATATATTATAATGTAATATGGAGAAGTTCAAAAATAAAGTTTTAATTTTATGGATAATAAATATATATAAATATATATAATATTATATAATATCACATATAATCATATATAATAATTGGAATACAATTCTATTATTAAATATAATAATTTATAGCTTGATAATGTATATTATTTACTATTTTATATTATTTTAAAATTATTATATTATTTAATTAAGTAATAAAAATGAAAAAAAAAAAAATATTGAAAAATAAGACATATATAAAAAGTTAGAAAAGTCAACAAAAAAATTTTTTTTTCAAAACAAAAAAAAATTTTTTTTTTAATTAGCTTTTTAATTCTTTTTTTTTTTTTATATGTTTTTTAAATTGATACTTATATAGTTTTAATTTTGTTATTATCTATAAATATAATATATATACATTTAATTCAATAATTGTTTTTTTTCTTTATTTTTAAAAAGCAATTTTTTTTTTTTTAGAAATATATTAAAATATATTAAAAATATATATATATATTTTTTTATAAAAGATAGTCTTCGGTTTAATATATAATATATCTATATAAAAAAGAATTAATGTTTAATTTTTATAATGTGTATATAAAACATATTTTTCGAAAGATATATAATATAAAAAAATTTAAAAGAAAGAAGTGATTAACTTTTAAAAAGAAATATAAATATTTTCAATATATATATATATTACAAAAAAAAAAAATTATTTTTAAAAATAATATTGAATAAATTGTAATAAATAATATTTGTAATATAATAATTAGAAGAAAAAATTATATAAAATATATTATAATATAAAAAGAAAGAACAAAAAAAGAGTGATATAAAAAAAAAACTTTTTTTTTATTAAAAAAAAATTAATGCAAAATAAAATTAGAGATAAAAAGTATTATTGATTTCGATTGAGATAACTGATAAAGAAAATCAAGTGGAATTAATAATAATTTTTTTTTTTTTTGAAACAAAACAATAAAAGCGAAAAATCGAACCAACAAAAAATAAATACAAATAAAAAAATATATATATATATTTTGTAACATATTAAAATAATATATATATTTTTTGAAACAAAAATTAAAAAAAAAAATAAAAAAAAAATAAAAATTACGAAAATCAAATACCTATAAAATATATATAAATATTCATACATAAATATAAATATCCTAATAATAATAAATAAAAAAAAAAAACATAAATAGCGTAATTACATAAATATTAATAATTATTTTTTATAGTTTTAATGAATCATAAGATTTTTATGAAGCTTATTAAATGAAGTAATAGAATACAAATAACAAATATATAAAAAAATTATTAAATATAAACTATTAATAAAATACGACAAAATATTTTAAAAAAAAATAAAAATAAACGGTATATTATTATATATAATAGTATTTCACAATCTTTGTAAATAATTTTTAAATTTCTTAATATAAAAATATTTTTTTATTAAAATATTTTTAAAAAGTATATGTTTAAATATTCTAATAAATAAAAATACTATTAAAAAACATTTAGTAAAAAAAAAATTCCAAATATATTATATATATAATAATATTCAAAAAATATAAAAATTAAAAAATATCAAATATATCAAAAAAAAAAAAAAACTAAATAAAATAGTTTAAAAATTGCTATAACTCTTAAAATTGTATAGTTATTAAATAAATTAAATTTAACAAAATATATTAAATTTTATTCTTTGTTTTTTTTTAAAAAAAATACAGTAAAGTTATTATATCAAAATGAAAACTGCTGTTGAAGGTCATTATCGAAGATCTAGTGGTTCTAAAAGGAAATCATCAAAAGGTTTATTTGATGATATAGTACTTTATGAAGCTAGAGATTGTATTTCAAGACAAAAGGTAAAAAAAAATAAAAGGAGAGAATTATAATAATAATAAATAATAATAATAAATAATAATAATAATAAATAATGATAATAAATGAGAGTAAATGATATTAATAATGATAAGTAATAATAATAAATAAATTAATAATAGTAATGATAGTAATAAATAAATTATTATTATAAAGTATAAAGTATTATTATAACAAAATTAAGATTATAAGTACTTTATTATTATAAAGTATTTATTATAACTAAATTATAAATATATATATATAAAATTATTATTGTAAAGTATATTATTATAACTAAATTAAAATTATTAATCTAAATATATTATTTATTGTTATTTTATTTTTCATTTAATAAATATATAGTTAATTTCACACTTTGGTGTGGATTGTGCAATTAGAACTGGTGCTGGTTCTCGTTTAAAGGTTGAAAATATATATGGTGGTTCACATGCTGATGTTTCAACTAGACGTAGAAAGTCAGATTCTTCTGTTCATCACTGGTCACAGGATTTAAATTCACCATTACTAAATGATAATATTAATACACCTTTAATGAATGAAAATTATTCATCTTCAAGTTCTAGTAATTATGGTTATGGTCATAGACGTAATAATGATTCTTTAGATAGAATTGTTCAACCAATCATGGTACAAAAGTTATATGATTTCTTCGGAAATGATGCTGCTATTGATATTCCATTTGAAGAAATTGAAAAGAATGGTATAGGCTACCTTATACAATCTAGTGTTCCATTAGCCTACTTTATTCAATACTTACTTATTCATGATAACCCGGAAATTATGTTTTTCTTTATGGATGTAATTAAATTTGAAGAAACTATCTATCCAGATAATAATTCATCCTTAGCAGCTTCTCAAAATATTTTAACAAATTATCTTTGTATCAATAGTCCATTGGAATGTAGAGTTAGTTCTAAGACTCGTTGCCATTGTATAAAAGCTATAAAGGCTGGTCAAAGAAGATGCTTTAAGGCTTCAAAACAAGAATTATTACCAGTATTAGAAAGGCAATTTGATGATTTTAAGAATAGTAAGAAATATGCTGAATTAAAAATTAATTTTGCTCATTTAAATGCTTATCCAGAAAGTAATCGTCTTGAATTAATACAGGAATTATTATCTACTACAAATAGAAAATATCCAATAGAAACAGCAGAAACTTTACAAAGAGCTAATCGTAATAAAGCTGTACTTTTAAAAATTCAAGAATTTTGTAGAAATAAATTATCAAATAATAACGTTTATCATAATAATTATAATCGTAATAGCAAACAACAAAAATAATTAATAGAAAAAAAAAATAAAAAAAAATAAAAAAGTTAAAAAGTAAAAATTATTAATGTATAAAAAATACCATAAGCGAATATTTTATCAATACCAACTAAATAAAAATAACAAAATAACAAAATAACAAAAATAAAATTCAATGTTATTACCAATAAATAAATAAATAAACAAAAATATTATTAAAAAATATCATTATCAAAATAAATCAAGTATATAACAATTAAAAATAACAAATTAACAAAATATAAATAAAACAATATATATATATAAAATAAAATAATAATAATAATAAAAATAAATAAAAAAAAAACAAGCAATGAAGTATATTT
>JACVTC010000069.1:82500-90000 GCA_016946835.1 Neocallimastix lanati (nom. inval.)
TATATAATAATAATAGTAATAATAATAATAATAATAATAATAATAATAATAATAATAATAATAATAATAATAATTATATCAATAATATAATACCTGATGGCAATTCCAATAAATCTTCATCATCATAGTTTTCCATCATCATGCGCCTTTGTCTTAAAGTTCCAGGTCTTTTTAATGATGGATTTTTATAAGTTTCATCTTCAAGAGATTGTAAAAATTCTTCTTCACTAATTAATAATTAATAGAAAAAGTTGAAAATATTTTTAAATATTAATTTTTGTTAATGTAAAATAAATAAAATATATATTTATAATAAAAAAATAAAAATACATAAATATATATGAATTATTAAAGTAATATATATATATTATTAATATTTAAATAAATAAAATTTATAATAGTATTTTTTATTTTTACCTATCGCTAATAGACTTGGCTATAATATTTAATATAAAATATACATATATAAATAAATAATATCAAATTAAAAAAAAAATAAAAAAAAAAAAAGAAAAATTAATAAAACCAATATAATAATTTTTAATACTCTATTATCTCATTAATAAATAGACATTATTTCATAGGTTAGAATTTCAACTTTCATTATTGTATATTTCCAATTTAATTTCTATTATTGTGTTATTATTTTTTATTAAATAGAATATCATTTTACCTTTTCTTTTTTTCTTTGGTGAATTTTTATTTTTAATGTTTGACATTTTTTGTTTATTATTCTTTTTATTGGCTCCTTTATCGTGTTTATTGTTTGATTTGCTCATTTTTTTGTTACGAGTGGAATAATTTGTAGAACTTTCATAGTCATCATCATCATCATCAACATCAATATTATCTTCATCGTCCTCTTCGTCATCCTCTTCTTCTTCGTCATCCTCTTCCTCCTCTTCTTCTTCTTCTTCTTCCTCCTCATCATTAGTAATGGTCATGTCATTGTCCATATCATCATTGGTTTCAATGTCAATGTCATTTTCATCAACACTTTCGTCAACATTATCTTCGGTATCAACGTTCATTTCACTATCCATTTCTTCTTCATTATCATCTTCCATATCTTCTTTATTTTTATTTGTTTTACTATTATTGCGAGTGTTATATCTAGTGTTTGTAGTATTACTAATTTTACCATTTTTATTACTATTATCCATAACTTCAGGCAATTTTTCTAAATGATTCTGACTTCTTAAGCGACGACTATATCTTACTGGTTGCTGTTGTTTCTGTTTTTGTTCTTGTTGTTTTCTACTATTTCTTGTTTGAATTTTTGAATTACCAATAGTATTGGAATTTTGAACATTTTCAGAATGGTTATCTTCTAAAAGAAAAGTACTTTCTGATTCACTAATTTCTTCACTTGATAGTATTGAATTGGAATATTTTCTTCTTAATTTCATTTTTTTTTTTTTTTTTAAACTATATGATAAAACAAAAATTCTATAATAAAAGATAATAATTTTTTTTTTATACTAATACTTTCTTACTTATTTTAATTAATTGAATATAGTATATATGTACATTTATCTATTAATAAATTTACTATATGAAATCTATATAAACTTTATACAATAAAATTATATTTTTATACAATTTTTTTTTTTTTAATGTATTATTACTGGTATATATTATTCTTATTCTTTCTTTTTATATTTAATAAAAGTATCCTATAAATATTTGGTTTAATGTATTTTGAATATTATATATAAATAAAAGATTATAATTATCAAAGTATTTCATATCAAATGATTTTTAAAATTAAATTACATTATGATAAATAAAAAATCAAAAAAAAAAAAAAATATAAATATATATATTAAGAAAATACATATATAATGAATAATAGAGAAATATAGAAAAATTGAAATGAGAAAAGTTAAAATATAATTTATTTAAATAATAATCATATTTTTAATAATATATATTAAAATATATATTTCTTAATAATATAAATTTTAATATTTATTTTTAATATTTATTTTTAATAAAAATATATAATATATATTTCTTAATAATAATATATAATATTTATTTTTAATATTTATTTTATTTTAATATTTATTTTTAATTATATTTAATATTTATATAGAATCAGTTGAAATACAATTAAAAATTAATTCAATGTGATATACATGTAAATATAAACGAATACGTTTAATATATGTCATAATATAATATTGAATAATAATAATAATAAATAATAAAAGTAAAAGTTTAATTAATAAATTAAAGTATAATCAATAAAAAATAATTTTATTTTTTAATTTTAGATAAATTTATATAAATTAAATTTTTCAATTTTTCAATTTTCAAAAAAAATTTTTATTTTTTTTATTTAAATATTAAAACTGTTTAATTCTTCTTATTTTTATTTTTTTATTTTTATACTTTTTTTTATTTTTATATCATTTTATTCTTTATTCCCATTCATTCCAATTTTCTATTTTTTGTTTTCTATTATATATTAAAATACTTTTTTTACTATTATATTTAGATACAATAATATATTTAGATACAATAATACAATATTAAATATTTATTCATATTTCTATTTCTATTCAACAAATATTTTATAATTATACTTTGTTCATAATAAATATCTCAAAACATTTAATAATTAATATTTTATAAATAATAATAATAGCAACCCTTTTATATTTAAAGTATTTAATATTTATTAAATTATAATTTATGCTCTTTGTTTTTCTCCATTTTAATTTTATATTAAATAGTTATATTTTTTTTTAAAAAAATGTTTATTATTATTATTATAAGGAATTAGAAATACTTTAAAATGATTTTGTAATAAATAAAAAAAGATTGAAAAAAAACAAACAAAAAACAAAAAAACAAAAAATAGAGAAAAGCTTAATTTTTTTTTATTTTTTTATTTTTCTTAAATTATAATAAAATAAAATGGAAAATAAAAAGAATCATCCCATCATCCCGTCTTAATTAAAAAAAAAAAAAATTAATATAAAGTTTTTATTTTTTTTATTTTATTTTATTTATATAATGATAGATAAATTATTGAATTATTGAACTATTTAGACAGATTTTTTTTTAAAAAAAAAAGTGATATATATATAATTTTTCCGAGTAATTCATTTGATTTTAATAAAATTTTTAACAAATCGAGGATTTTACAATGGAGAGTAACAATTTTCAGTATTAAAAAAAAAAGGTCATTATAAGAATTGATTTTTAATTTAAAAAATTGAATAATTTAAATTATTTAATAAATATTAAACCTTATTTATTTTGTTTATTTTATTTTATTTTTTAATTATATACATATATATATATTTTTATTTTATTTTATTTTATTTTATTGTATTAGTAATATAATTATTATTTTTTTTTTAAATTTATAAATTCGTTATTATTACTTACTACTACTACTACTACTACTATTATTATTATTATTATTATTACAACTATTATTATTATTATTATTATTATTATTTTTACAATATAGTTGATATAATAATAAAGGAAAAACATAAAAAAGTATTTTCATTATCATTACCTTTTTTACTTCGAACAAACTTTATATATTATATATTTGTTTTATTAATATATTATTTGCATTATGATATCATATATATATACATAAATATATTTTATTTATTATATGAAATAATTAAAATTTTTAGTTTAATAATGGATAAATATATATATAATATTATTTATTATATGTCATTTAATTTTTACACCAACTTTTTTACTATTAAATGAAATATAAACAATAATAAATGAAATATTTATATTAATATTTGAAGATTTTATGAAAATATCATGGTAAATGAAAAATCTTTTATATATGGAAATGATTGTAAAGATCTTACAAGAATAAATATATTTTTAATCCATTAATATTATAATTAAATTTTGAAATACTTTATATAATAAATCTAATTAAATATAAATACATATCTAATTTTTTAAATTTCATATTGTTGCAACTAGTAAATAATTAAATTATCAAATTAAAAAGTCAATAATTAAAACAAAAAACAAAAAACAAAAAAAACTTAATTATTATCTTGAGTATTATGTATAATGAATACAAATTAAAATAAATAAATAAATAAATAAATAAATAAATAAATAAATAAATAAATAAATAAATAAATAAATATATATATATATATATATATATATATAAGTAAATTAAGTGAGTTACATAATTTATATATATATATATTATGCTTTAAAGAATTAAACTTTGTAAAGTAATAAAATAAATAAAAAATATATTAAAAACATTAATATAAAAATAATAAAACATAAACAAATAATACTAAATAATTAATTTATATATAATAAAGCTTATTTTAATTTTTTTTTTTTTTTTTTTTTTTTTTTTTTTTTTTTTTTTTCTCTTCTCGCTTTACTTTTAATTATTATTTAATATAAGATACTGAAAAGTTCTCATTAAAAAAGTATATATAAATTTTTGGAATATTTAAAAGTATAAAGTGAGTTATTCTAATTAATGAATATAATATAAAGAAATGAAAAATTATAAATAAAAATATTTGAAATTTTAATATTCTAATATTCTTTTTTACACAAAAATGTATTATAAATTTTAAAGTTATCATTGAAAAATTACTTTTAAAATATTATATGTAATTTGTTTTTTTAAAGTTATTCAAGTACTAAAGTTGGTTATATTTATTCATATTCTCTACATATATCTTTTATTTTGAAAATATATTATAATAATAATAATAAATTTTTAACTAAAACTGATTTTATATGGAAATTCATTATTAAATCTTTTAAATTCAGTATTTTAATACCTAAAAGGAGACAAATAAGTGTGCAACCAATTGAGAAGCAAAATCTTCTTTTATTCATTAAAAATTTTTACGAGAATTTTATTTATTTAATTTTTCAAATATTTATCAATTAAAAAGAAAAAAAATACTTTTTCAAAAAAAAAAAAAAAAGCAATAAATTAAAATTTTGTAGATATAATATATATATAAAGTGAACTTTTTTTCTTAATTTTTGTAAAATATTTAATCATTTTCAATTTCAAATTCAATTGATTATCATTATTAAAAAAAAAAAAAAAAAAAAAGAAAATAGAAGATAAACTTTAAAAGAATTATATATATATATTTTTTTTTCCTTTTTCCTTTTCCCTTTTTTTTTTTTTTTTTTTTTTTTTTTTAAAAAAAATGACTCTTATTCCAGTACCAATTCAATTTGATAATATCTATCAAAATTTCGAAAAATATTTAATAGATATTTATCAAAATACGGATTGCAAATATTCATTTAATGAATTATATAATATGGTTTATACTATTATTATAGGTAAAATTTAAATATATTAAATAGTACCTTTCTTATTAGAATAATATATTAATTATTAAAGAATGAAATCAATTATTTTTATATTTTTTAATATTTTATACTATTTGTACTATATATTATTTTATATTATATGAATTAAATAGCTAAAAAGGATATTAATAATGAAGAACCAGAAAAAGTAAAATATATAATCAATTTTACACAAAAAATTAAATATATCAGTAAAATTATTAAATAATTTAATTAATTATTTTCCTTTTTTTTTTTTTTTTTTTTTTATTAATTTTTACTTACTATATATATTGCAATATATATTATTATTAACATTTTATAATAGCCATTTAAAATTCAATTTGGTGAGAAAATTACAAAATTTTTAGATGACTATACACATAAAATCTGCAATGTAATCTAAAATTAGTTACAAAAATATTTATTCACTTTAGATTATAATAGTAGAAATAATAATAATAATAATAATAATAATAATAATAATAATAATAATAATAATAATAATAATAATAATAATAATAATAATAATAATAATAATAATAATAATAATAATAATAATAATAATAATAATAATAATAATAATAATAATAATAATAATAATAATAATAATAATAATAATAATAATAATAATAATAATAATAATAATAATAATAATAATTCTAATTTTTAATAATAATAATAATAATATAATAATTTCTAAATTTTTAATTATAATAATAATAATAATAATAATAATAATAATAATAATAAAAATAGCTGGTAAAAACCAGAAATTAATTATTCTTTCTAAATATATATAAATAAAATTTTATATACAATTCTTGGATTTATTTCTTATAATATAGGAAATTATAAAGGAAGATGATATAATTAAGGCATATGCTAATCAATGGAAGAACTATTATGAATCTTCTCAGGCTTCTGATAAAATTTGTGGTTACTATAATCGTTCTTTAAGTTATCAGAATTTTTCAAATATTAAAAATAAAATGGATAAAACCTATTTTATAGTAAGAAAATTATAATTAAGACAATTAATATAATAATAATATTATTTTAAATTATTTAAAAAAAAAAATTTTTTTTTTATAATATGTAAGTATTATTTATTTATTTAATTATTATTTATTTATTTTTATTCTAGTTATCATTAGAAAAATGGAAAGATAATGTTATATTTAAATTAAAAAATGATTTTGATAATATTTTAATTAAACAAATTTTCGAGAGTATTGATAATGAACGTGATAATGATACAGCAACAAATGAATTTATAAGACAAGTTTCTGATTCATTTGGTAATTTTTTTTTTTTTTTTTTTTTTTTTTTTTTTTTTGAATATATTATTAAATTTTTAATTATCTGTGTTATATAGTATTATATATATATTTATATATAATATAAAGATTTATTTATATTATTGTTTTTTTTTTTTTTTTTTTTTATTTTTTTATAATAAATTATAATAAATGTAATAGTTTTTATTATTTATAAATAATATATATATATTAATATTTTGTTTATATTATAAATTATTTTTTGATATTTATAAAATTACCATCATTATACAATTTTTTTTTATTATCTATCCATATATAGTAAAAGTTAAAAATGACAATTATAATAGTAAAATTATATATGGTCACTTTCAAAAATTATATGAAGATGAATTTGAATCACCCTATCTTGAAAATATTAGAAATTATTATAAAAAAAAATCATTTGAGCTAATTGAAAAAGTATCCATTGAAGAATATGTCTCAATAGTAAGAAAATATTACAATATTTAAATACATTCTAAATTTCTGTAGATTTTCATTTTTACTCTCTCAATATAACTTTATTAAAAATAATAATTTTAAAAAATTATAATCTATCAAAATATCTTTATATCCTAATATATCATACTACCATAAATTAAATTATAAGGCATTAAAGAGAATAGATGATGAGGTAACAAGATGTAAATATTATTGTGTACCATCGTCACTTCAAAAAGTTCTAGAGGAATGTAAAGAACAATTGATTATTCAATATAAACAAAAATTATTAGATAAATTTGGAGATTTACTTAATAATGAACAATTTAATGGTTAGTTTTTATTATAATTATTAATATTAGTACCTTTTTTTTTTTTTTTTTTTTTT
>JACVTC010000069.1:95000-112500 GCA_016946835.1 Neocallimastix lanati (nom. inval.)
TATTATATATATATTTTAAAATTTATAATATTATTGTTATTATAATCATTATATTTATACTCCTCTAACTTTATAGGGTAATTTGATTGGAACTACATTAAGTTCTGTATTAATATTATCAATTCGTTGTATAAAATATAGAATGAAAAATAAAATAAGTCAGGAACCTCAAACAATACCACTTGTTTAATTAAAATTAATTTTAATATGAAGTATTCAGTACCTCTCTATATCTATATTCCAATAATAAATTTTGTATATTTTTAAATGATAAACAAGAAAGAAAAAAAAAAAAAAAAAAAAAAAAATGCATACTTTATTAACAAAATAAAATTTATTTATATAAAATATTAATAAATATGTTTAATATTTTAATATTTATAACATTAAAATATAGAAATATATTCGCAATTATAATAATCTATCTTACATTTCAATTATTTAAAATTACAATAATTATAATAGTAATTTAAAATTTATTTAAAAAAAAAAAAAAAAAAAAAAAAATAAAAATTGAAAACACATAATTTAAATATACTTAAGAATTAAAACAAACAATAAAACAAATAAACAACATATAAATTAATAGATTTTAACAATTTAAAATAAATAATAATAATTATATAACAAAAAAAAATAATTATAACAATTATATTTCTTTTTATTTTTTATTATTTAATTTTGGAATGATTTTTAAAAATAGTATTTATTTTAAATTTATTTTTTTATATATATAGTTGGTCTAATATGATGCAATAATAATGTAATGGAAAGTATGAATTTTTTTTTTTATTTTTTTTTTTTTTTAATTTTCTTTTTATACATTTTGTAGTTTGTAATTTATATATATATTTTTTTAAAAAAAAAAATTCAATTTAAAAAATAGAAAATTTTGATATATTAATATATTAACTAATAATTCCTGTTAAATTAAATAAAAATTATTATTAATGATATTATATATAAATGTTAAGTATTTTATACAACATATATTATAATTTTATGAAATTTTTAATTTGTTTAGTTGGTGTATATTTTTATTATTATTATTGTTGTTGTTGTTGTAGTTGTAGTTTTTTATTATATTTTTATAGCAATATTGAAATTTATATTTATCTTCTATTATAAATAGTATATGGGTAATATTTAACTTTTTTTTTTTTTTCTTTTCTTTCTATTTTAATTATTATATTTTTATCCTTATATTATATTATCGTAATGAACTTTATTTTTATTTATATAGTTTAATTTTTTTATGTATATAATCTCATAAATTTTAATATTTTACATGATTTAATATTTACCTTTTTTTTATTTATTTTTCATTTATTTATCTTTACTATAATAATTTTATTAAACAATTGTTTTCCTTTTTTGTTTTATAGTAATAAATAAAAATATATATAATAATTAATAATAATAATAATAATATTTATTGTTATTATTATAAAGAATATATTTGATATAGTAATAATTAATTTTTAATCTCGTCTTTTTATTATAATGTTAAAATGTATGATACAAAAGTTATTTATTATAAGATTTTATTCATATCAATAATTATATAATAACAATAATAACAATAACAATAATAATAATAATAATAATAATAGCATTTTAAATAATTCTCTTTTTTATTTTTTATAAAAAATTGAAATTATAATATTACAGAAGATAACAAATAATTATTCATCAAAATTTTTCAATAATTATTTAAATTGTTTCTTTTCAAAAAAAAAAAAAAAAAAAACCTTCTTTTTATATAAATTAATATATGTATTAAAACAAACAAACAAAAAAAAAAAAAAAAAAATAAAGAATCTTTATCTTATAATGATTAAAAAAGGAAAAGTGTAAAAATTTTTTTGGGAAAAAAAAAAGTATTGGGAAGAACAGACGAAATCCATATTTAATTGAAAAATATAAAACTATTGAATCCGAATTAATTTGATAATGGAAGTCCTAGAAATGATATTGTTGAAATATGGTTTAAATTCATAAATTAATTTAAAAATAATATTAAATACTGATTTGTTGTAAATGATCAAATGAAAAGGATTATCGGGAGAGTTGCATTTCCCCAAATTGCATTTCGACAAGTGGAGTATTGATATAAATAAATGAATAAATAAATAATTATTAATTCAAAATAATTTTTTTTTAAAATTGTTTTTATTCGATATTTATAATATTTAATTTAATTTATTTATTTATTTATTTAATAATTTTCAATTTGACGAAATGCAACTTGGCGAAATGCCCCACACCCGGATTATCAGATTTCTGTGGTACAAAATTATTATTAATAGTTGAAATTGTTAGAATATGTGAATATAGTTAAATTACTAATAATTAATAATACATTACTAATGTAATAGTTCTTAGAATATTCATGTATTAAGTTATTACTAATATTGTTAAGCCACATTTAAGATATATAAATACATGTAATTTGTTCCCATTTTACATAAGCCTTAATCTATATAAAATCAATATAGAAACATGTAACTCTTCATAATTAATAAAGTTAACTTAATAAGATATAAATCTTATTTTCTAATAGATTAAGAGTCTCATTGACTCTTAAAGAGTCTAATCAACACTCATTGACTCTCATTGACCTTAAGAGGATTCTCTGAAAGATGAATCCTGTGCCAGGCAATACTATTATATCAAAAGGAGAAAATTATTGAAATTCTAACCCTTATAAATCAAGATTTAAGATTATGCTATATCTTATGAAACTATTTTAAGATCTAAAATTGAAATCCAAAATTATGGAAATTTGAAGTGCCGCTGAAAACCATATAGAATATTTCTTCGCAAGGGGTTTAATTAATTTTGAAGGATTACACTACATAAAGCTAATGAAAATAAAAAGGCAATTGAATATTTTAGAAAAGTAAATATTCTCATTAACAATATGGATAATGATATGGATAGTATTAACAACTGGTTATAGTTAAAGTCAAGAAATTTTTTTTTGGAGGTCTATTTTTGAAATTTCGAAATTGAAATTTTAAATTAAATTAAATAAGAATAATTGAAATAATTCCAAATCTGAAATTAAAGAAAATTTTCTTTTAACGAAATGAATTATTAGAAATATTTTAACTTTATGAATTGATATTCATAAAATTTAGAAGGATAGAAAATAAAGATGAAGAAAATAAAGAAGAAAATAAAGACGAAGAAAATAATAGTTCATCGAAAGATAATAAACTTTATAGGAAAGTCTTATGAATTTAATGATGGAGAGAAAAGAGATAAAATTTTTTTTGATTTATTTTCAATGATTTTACCAGATAATGAAAATGAAGAAACTATTGAATCAAAATATATTGCAGAATTACCAATAATAACTTCAAAATTTTGTGGTGTAAGAGTTTTTGTACTACCAGAATCAATAAAAGGAGATAAAATTTCTTGTCCAGTAGGTTATACTATTAAAATACATGATGTCTTTTTTGGAAGAAGAGTCGGTGATAAAGAAACTTGTTCAATAAGTGAATATGGTAATAAATTTTCTGATATACTTTTTAATATAACAAAAGAAAATAAATGTGAAAGTCAACTAGTAACTGATATTAAAAATCTTTGTGAAAATAAGCATTATTGTTATATTAAACCATCTACTGCTCTTTATAAATAAACATGTCCTGATATTCAAGTTTAAATGGAAGTTTCATACCAATATGTTGAAGATAAAAATGCTTTCAAAAAGCCTAAACGTGCCGTTGTGATGTTTACCGATAACCCAAAACCAGATTCTTTGTATGAACATTCCATTAGTGAATTTGTACAATACGCTGATATTCATGGATACTCCTTTTCGTAAGATAACAAGATTATTGATTATAATAGACAAGTATATACTATCAAAAATTCTACATCTCTTAAATTATGTTATTAATGGGTTAAATACAAATGAATAATGAATGGACTTTTTGGGCAAATGGTGATTCTAGTTAATCCAAATATAGAATTAGATAGTTTTCATTCCACCTCCAGATAAAGATGAAATTCATTTAGTTATTTCAGATGATATTATTGAATTAAATGCAAATATTTATTTATCACTTGTTGAACATTCTGCTGTGTTACATACTTTAATTGAACAAAATGAAGAGAAGCATTATGTTATTGTTCCCAAAATTGGTTTAATTCATATTTTGTAATGATGAGGATGAATGTGATGGTAAATTAAAGAAAGGTGATTTTTAGTTCATTACGCTTGATATGTTTATTAGTCATATATCGCAGGTATTATTAGAGAAAAAATTAAATCTGAAAAGGAATGATATTCTAAGAGAAATAGTGAAATGCATGAAGGAAATAATGACTTATAAAAAAAAAAAAAATAGAAGAAAAATATCAGACTACTTGTTAAAGATAAATAATATGATGAACATATAGTTAATCTATCCCTCAAATATTGTATTACAATCAACTCAAAATATTGCTGTACTGAGAAGTATAGATATCAATATACATTTATAATTTTTATATCCGAATAATTTAATAGTTACTGCTTAACTAGAAAGCGGATTATCGAAGGAGGATGTCACAAAGTACTAATTAGTATTAATATAAGTACATATTTATAAATTAAAAAGAAATGCTTAGCGTGAAATAAGCATATTCTACAATTTTAATAGAAGGACGGCATATTTATGAAAGAAATGATATACTTGAAATAAGCATGTTCTTCAATTTTATTATGTAATTTGAAGTTAATTGAATACCTAGCGTGAAATGGGTATATTCAATTTTATTAAAATAATATATCATGGTTTAACTTAGCGTGAAATAAGTTTTATCCATAGATAATAGACATTAAGAATTATGAAGAATGGTGTAAGACCTATATATTCTATATAGGGTTCCATCGACTGTGGTATAACACCTTTTGTGAAAGGGCTCCATTAAAATTATGATGACGATGATATAACATTCGTAGAATGTTAGTGATGCCGACTTATTACAGAAGCGGTGTTTGTAGTAAGACTCCTCATATTACCTTTTAATATTGTTTATTTTTTTCTCGCCGAACAATTGGTTAATGTTCTATTTAACCGAGTTGACAGTTTTCTATAATGTATAAACTAATAATTGAAGATATTTTCATATATCATCATATTTTCTGTATACTATTGTGTATAGTATGTTGTTTATTTGGCAATATTTATTTACTGATAATTTTCATATTTGTTCAAATCTAAATATTTACTTCTAAAATTTTTAGATTTGAGGGGGATAATGATCATATATTAAAATTTAAATTAAGAACATAAACGAATATGAGATAACATAAATTATAAGTTAACTTACAGGAAAATTTTTTTTAGGATATCATTCAGTAACTAAAAATGATTTAATATAGAAGAAGATTTAAAATATCAAAAAGAAGAAAACGAAAATAGAAATTTACATGATAAGACTAATATTTCTCAAGATACTTAAATGACTAAATTATACATTAGCCTAATAGTGAAAATTAACAAAAATTAACCTACAAGAAGAAATTAATTGAAATGTTGAATCATTATCAATTATAAGACAATTTATATTGTTTACTTAATAAGTTTAAATGGCTAGAATAATATAATTAACTATGAATGCAATCATATTTAATAACCAAAGATTATGATTTATAAAGTACACCGATATATATAATTAAGGATTTGTTGTAATAGTTATCGCTAAAGCTATAAAGCGAAAATATATAAGAGTTAGCGCTTATCTAGAAAGCGGTTTATGATTGAAAGTGATGTAAATCCTAATAAACAAGAGGTATTCACAGATTGAGATGGTATAATATCACCCTTCAAGAGGAAGGTTTCCATCATATAAATGGTAGATAAACCATAATGATAAGAGATGTTTCAGGTACATCTAGTATAAGTGGTGTATTAATATTAAATATTAGTTTTAGAGGGAAATAATTAGATTACAAGCATATTAACTATTAAAGAAATTATTTTAGCAATATTTAAATTGAATTAAAGAATTAATATGATGTAAGATTATTTTATTTATGAAAAAGTCAAGTTAGGTTAGAAAAGAAATAATTTATAGTTTAATAATATCAAGTGAATAATATTATAGAATAGAATATTTTTGTATACACATATTTACTAGTAAACCAATTTATTCATTACTGAATAATTAGGTTTAAGAGGGAATGTTAGAATATGTGAATATAGTTAAATTACTAATAATTAATAATACATTACTAATGTAATAGTTCTTAGAATATTCATGTATTAAGTTATTACTAATATTGTTAAGCCACATTTAAGATATATAAATACATGTAATTTGTTCCCATTTTACATAAGCCTTAATCTATATAAAATCAATATAGAAACATGTAACTCTTCATAATTAATAAAGTTAACTTAATAAGATATAAATCTTATTTTCTAATAGAAATTATTCTTAATAAAAAATTCAAAATAATTTTAATACTTTTTTTAATAATTTTTAAATAAAAATAATAAAAATAAAAATAAAAAAAATTCGTTAAAAATAAAATATTTTTGAAATTTTTATTATTTATTTTATTTTATAATAAAGATATAAAAAGAATATAATAAAAATAATAATAAATAATCTCTAACCCTAATTAGACATTTATTAAAATTATATATTTATTAACTTATTATCAAATTTTATTATGCCATATTTACCAACCTATTTTTTAATTTAATATTTTCAGATATTATCCAAGATTTTAGTTATATTATTTTTTTTTTTTTTTTTTTTGTAGAATGCAGAGAGATATAAGAAATAATAAAATAAAAATTGGGTTATTATTGTATAAAATATAAAACACTTTTATATAAAAAAGAAAATATGATTATTATAAGTTTTATTTTATTTTATTTAATTAATTAATATTAATATTACGCTTTTCTATTTTTTTTTTTATTTTTATTTTTTATTATTTTTACTTCTTTTATTAAATATTTGATATATTTTTTTTTTAATATATAATTATGATTACAATATAAGATGATAAACAATGTAGATCTTTATATTTAATTAAACAATTATTTGAAAATAAAAATAAGAAAGTAATCTTTTTCTATTGTTAAAATAAATAATAAACAAAATAGAATTTTTTTTTTTTTTTAATTATAAGTTATTATTATTATTTTTTTTTAAATATCTAATAAATTATACTAAGTAAAATGTATTTCTATTCTAATTTATTTTTTTAATTTTTCTTATTTTTTTTTCTTTTTCTTTTTAAATGTATTAATTATTTATTAATTTTTGTTATTGTAATATATATATATATATATATTTATTTCTATTAAGTAAATTAAAATTATTAATAAATAATTTATTTATTTATTTTTATTATTATTTTTTTTATTGAATAGAAATTTTAATGTTTTAGTTAAACTTTTATTAATGATATATATATTTATATATTTGTATTTATATATTAAAGTTACGAAGCATTGAAAGAATTATTAATACTAGAAAATGAATTATCTAAATAATTTTTAACAATACATTTACTATTTGAAATAGCTGGTGTAATATAAGCTGAAGCTGAAGTTGAAGTTGACGCTGAAGCATAGTTATAATCTGTTTCCCCATAACGAGCATTAATAAAATTGATATATCCTTTATTTCCATAAGAATTTATATTATTAACATCATTCATTTCAACCACGTATTTATTATTATTATTTGATGAATTTTTTACTGAATTATTTGATGAATAAATATCTTTATTTCTCGGAGATGAGGATAAAATATTGGATGAATTGTTACCGTGGTGGGAATTGGCACAATATTTAAAAACAATGGAATCAACTGCTAATATTAAAATTAAATTAGACACTATACAATGGAATGGAATGATAATATATGATGGTAGTATATTTTGGAATCTTTTTATATTAAATACAATAATTAAGATGGAAAGAATAAAACCGACTATATCAACGGTAATTAAAATAACATAACTTGAATGTTTGATATGATTAGAAACATTAGATTTAAACAATTGTTGCTTTTTATGTGTTTTAACTAAATAAAGAATAGAAATGGTACAAATTAAATCTGAAAAAGCAAATACTATACAGGAATAGCCATGTATTGAATTAATTTTTTCATCGGTTAAGTAGCCATTCATCATACGATTATATCCAATATCCAATCTGAAAAAGAAAAATGGGATACCGAGAGCAATAACAGTATATCTAATTACTTTACCAATTCTTTTTCTTGAAAGAGCTTCCATCTTAATTAAATTTAAGATTGGAACAGCGTATTGAGAAATAGTCCAAAAAATTTCATTTATAAGGAAAGGGATCACACGATAGCTTTTATTGTTTTGACTTTCTTCACATATAAAAGCCACAGTTGCATTTTCTATTATACTGGCTAGAAAACTTGCTAAAGAAGCGTAGAATAAAATCTTCCAGTATTTTCCATTTCCTATTTTTACATACATAAAGCTTACTACGATGAATTGTATAATATTTGCATAGAAATAAGAATCTTGAAATTGAATAAAAAATCCTTGAATTATATTTTCATAGTGTTTACCATAACAGGTTCCAGTAAATTCAGAATATCTATCTAATTTTATCTGATTCATTTTTTTTTTTTTTTAAATACTATATATATAATAATTTTCTTTATTTTTATTTTTTTACTTATTTTTATTTTTTTTCTTATTTTTATTTTTCTTATTTTTATTTTTATTTTTCTTATTTTTATTTTTATTTATATTTATATTTTTTTTTATTTTTATATTATAATTTTATAAGTATATATATCTTTAATTATTATTACTATTATTTTTAAATTATTTTACTAATAATTATTCCTTTATATAAATAATTTTTATACAAAGGAATAAACTTTTTATATTTAATTTTTTTTTCTTTTTATATTTATTTTAAAATAAAAAGATTATTCTTGTATTTATATATTGTTTGAATATATATATACATACAATCTAACAATATTTTTTTAAAAAAAAAAAAAAAATTGGCCTATTAATTAAGTATTTTTAATAATGTTTAAAATTTATCCATAGTTTAAAACTGAATAATTTTAAATAATATTTTTTTAATTAAAAATGATAGAATTTTTTATATTAAATAATAAATCATTTTTTTAATTAAAAATTGAAATTTTATGGTAAATATAAGAAAAGTCAACATTTTAATATAAACAGATGAACTAATAAAAAATATTAATATAAATAATTAATATAAAAAACAGAAATTGAAAAATATTTTAATGTTTAATATTTGTAATATTTAAATGAGAATCGTTATTTCAGTGATAAAATGATTTAAACGATATGATATATATTATTAAGTAATAATATATTATATATATAATTTTTTATTTATTCTTCTTCTTCTTCTTATTATTATTTTTATATTATTCTCTAATATTATATAATTATCTTCTTCTTCTTCTTCTTCTTCTTCTTATTATTATTATTATTATTATTTTTTATATTATTCTCTAATAATATATAATTACTTAAAAGAACTATTTTGATTAATATAGATCTTTAAAACTAATATTAATATTAATTTTGTTATTATCATTATTTATTATAATATATATATATTGAAAATAATTTATTTATCATTGTTATTTTAATTTCTTTCTGTATAACTTTTAGATGGATATTATTTTATTACTTAAATTATTTTATATAATTAAATATTAGATAAAGATTTTATTTGTAAATAATAGTAATAATATATATATAATATATAATTAATCAAAAAAAAAAAGGATTGTTTTAATATATGATAAATTATATACAAAAGTTACATAAGTAATATTATGCTTCTAAAAGAAATAAAAATTAAAATTGTTAATAATATAATAATCCTATTGATTATATATTATTTAAACAGTTTGTAAAATTTTTTTAAAAAGAAAATAGTTGTTAATATTTAAATATAATATTTAAGGATATTTTTTAATTCAAAGTATTTATTGTGTTAATAAAAAAAATTTTAACACTATTTCATTTACTTTTATATTTAAAATTTAATTATATATATATATATATATATATATATATATATATTTTAATTATAATTCTATATTTAAAATTAAGATTTAATTATTCTTTTTTTTTTTTTTTTTTTTTTTTTTTTTTTTTTTTTTTTTTTATCATTATATTATAATTTGTTATTGTTAATACATACTTATCTTTTGATTTATTAATTTTTTTTTTTCTAACATATATTATATATTGGAACTAATTTAGTCATTATTGTGTTATTTTAATTTCTCTCTGTTTAACTTTTATGTGTATAATATTTTATTATTCAAATTATTGTATGCAGATATAAAATATATATTTTTTATTAGAGTGAAACTAAGAAAGGAAAAAAAAAAAAAAAAAAAAAAAAAAAAAAAAAAACAATAATTAAATAATTAAAACATTAATAATATAGAAAGATAAACAATTATATATATGAAATATATGTTATATTATAATTTATTATAAAATTTTCAAAATTTTCATTTTATTATAAACTTTTGTTCATTAATTATTTTATTAAAATTCTTATTAAGAAAATAGTAATGTAACATTTATTTCGTTAATAAATTTTTAAAAATTATTTAAAAAAAAAGATAAATAAAAAAAAAAAAAAAACAAAGCCAAACATTATTTTATTTATCTTTAAAATAAAATATTAAATTACATATATATGTATGTATTTAATTATTTAATTATAATTTTTCAATATTTGATTGATAATTTATCCAAATTACTATAATATATATATATATATTATTTATATTTAAATTAAGGAAATAATTTTATTTTAGTATGAAAATAATAATGATATATAGAATCTTTCCAATTTTTATCCTTGTGCTTAATACTCTGAACTAACAAACGTAAAGTTTCCAGATTGACCTCACAACTACCCTCTGAATTTATATATGGAGATTTTCATCCTCCCAGTATATTTTTCCATATAAATGAAGTTGATATTCTCTCACCATGGTTAGTATTCCTTTTACTAGACTATATAATTGTTAGTGTAGAGAGCACTTGATCTGTAAGCAGATTAGAGTAGGTATTCCTCCATCGATGATGGTTTCAAGAGATCACTTAAAAGAAGTCAATGGTATAAAGTGGAATACAGAGAGTTTAGAGAGAGAACCACGACGCCGAAATGTATGGCAAAGAATCCAATAAGAGACCGATATACTTAAGTGAGAGACTGGAGGCCTTATTGTCCTCCTCTCTCGTTAATCTCAGTCTAAAAAAAAAAAAAAGGATATGAATTTTTTTTTTTTTTTTTTATTTTTAGAAAATAAAAGAAATAAAAGATAAAGTTATAAAAGTGAAATAAAAAATTTTTATATTATATTAAATATTCAATATGCATATACATATACTATGAATAAAAATGTATACATATAATGATTTATTATGAAGATAATATTAAAAATATCATAACAGTATACTCAACAAATACAGAGATTATTGAATGTAAAAAGATACTAAAATATAAGCAAAATAATTATTAAACATGATATTGTTATAAATTTATATAAATATATAAATTGTTTGGTACATAAATTTATAATAATCTTTATAATCTTTATAATTTTTATTATTAAAAAAATATTTTTAAAGAAAATTATAGAAAGATTATAAACAAAATTATAGAAAGTACCACAAATTTATGAAAAGAATGAATAAATACACGTGATAATTTTAATGATATGCGGGACTTTTATGTGCTACTAATTTTTAATAGTATCGTTATATTTAATTAACCTTTATTAATATATTTTAATTTATAAAACCCAATTAACCAAGGGTCATCTCTAAACTACAAATAAAGAAAAGTAGTTATTAGAAATCTTTATAATAATTTAATTATTAATAATAATAAATATACATTTAAAATATATTATATCGGAGTATAGTATAATATATAATAAATATATATTAAAATAATAAATATAATAAATATAACTATATAATTCTTAAAATGAAAATAAGAATAATAAAGTTAAATATATAAGAATATAATTATATAATAAATATGAATATAATAAATAATATCAACTATATATATTTAATTATAATTAAAATAACTAAAACTATTTCATTATATTATATATTATAATATATAGAAGTATTATGTATTTTTAATATAAATTTTAAAATAAATATGAATAGTTAAGTTATATATATAATAATATTCTTATTATATATATTTAGAAGAAATTAACTATTTAATTTAATATATTTAATATATTTCATATTATAATGAATAATATATATAAATATTGAATAATATATGAATAAGAAATTATTTCAAATATTATTATTGACAAAAGAGATATAAATTTAATATTTAATAATTATTATTAAATATACAAATATGTTGCTATACATATTTGTTTTATATCATTAATACTAAATAAATATTTTTTTTAAAAAATTTAATTAATTTCAAGTTTTTAAAAAATAAATTAATAAATAAAAATATACAAACTACACCAATAAAGTTTAAATCATATTATCATAAAAAAGAATATTCTAATCTTATAACTTAAATAGATATATATAGATAATTAAATGAATTTATTAATTAAATAAATAAATAATTAAATAAATAATAAATAATAAATAATAAATAATAAATAATAAATAATAAATAATAAATAATAAATAATAAATAATAAATAATAAATAATTGAATAATAAATAATAAATAATAAATAATAAATAATATTTAATAAATAATAAATAATAAATAATAAATAATAAATAATAAATAATAAATAATAAATAATTAAATAATAAATAATAAATAATAAATAATAAATAATAAATAATAAATAATTGAATAATAAATAATTGAATAATAAATAATAAATAATAAATAATAAATAATAAATAATAAATAATAAATAATAAATAATAAATAATAAATAATAAATAATAAATAATAAATAATTGAATAATAAATAATAAATAATAAATAATTGAATAATAAATAGATAAATAATAAATTAAGAAATAATAAATAATAAATAATAAATAATAAATAATAAATAAATAAATAAATAATAAATAATAAATAATAAATAATAATTAAAAAATAATAAATAATAATTAATAATAAATAATAAATAATAAATAAATAAATAAATATAAATATAGATAAATAATAAATAATAAATAATAAATAATAAATAAATAAATAAATATAAATATAAATAAATAAATAAATATTTAATTTGATTTATTGTTTTGGAAGTTCAACTTATGATTCATGAAGTGGATTGTAGAATAATTTTATAAATTAATATAATTTAATAATCTTATTTAATTTGTATATTTTTAGGGTTGTACAAAATTCTCATATATAAATATATATTTTTTTATTAAAATTTAGAATATTCATTATATTGTTAATGTATTGAATAAATAAAATATTAAAAATATTATTTTAAAGGATACAACAAACAACATAACAAAAATAAAAAAAAATTAATATTAATTCAATTATAATCAAAAATTGGAAATGAGAAGTTTCGAAAAAAAAAAAAGAAAAAAGAAAATTATTAAAGTTTATTAATTATTTAATTAATTATTGATTTATTAATAAAATGGTTCAACAAGAAAAATGTAAATATTAAAAATAAAAAAAATAATAAATATAAAAAAATAGAAAAAGAAAAAAAAAAAAATTTTAAAAAAGAAAAAAAAAATTATAATATTACAAATAATAAAATATAATAATTATTATATTTATTAATCATTAAATTTTATAAATAAAAATTTAAATAGAAGTTAAATTTAACAATTAACAATAATATATTAATATTATTATAAAAATTCAAATTTAAAAATATTGTAAATATTATATCATATATAAGAATATTTAAAGTTTAATAATATATATATATATATATATAAAATAAAATATTTAGTTTAATTATATACACATTAATTATATTATTTTGAATATTTTATCATTTACATTTGAAATTCGTTTTATTTAAAAAATTAATTTTCAGTATTAAAGATGAACAGAGATCGTTTAAATGATTTGAACAGTACTACTAATCGTAATAATTACGCTAATAGTTCACGCAATAATTACACAAACAGTCCACATAACAATTATGTAGATAGGCCTAGATACTATGGTCAGCAACATAATAATGAAAGTTCATATAGCCCACGTAATAATAATAATAACAATAATAACAATAACAGATATGACCAACAAAATAATCATAATAATTATTCAAGTAATTCAAATAATAACTATTCTTCAGAAAATTCAAGATATAGAAATAAAGAAAATACGTCTGGTAATCTTTCTGATAGGGTAAGAATATAAATATAAAAAATTTACAAATTTATTATTTAAATAAATATCCTATTAAATTTAATATATATTTTATTTATAATTATTATTATAATTTGAATATTTTTTTTTTTTTTTTTTTTTTTTTTTTTTTTTTTTTTTTTTTTTTTAAATGACAATTTAAAAACATAATAGGTTAATAGCATAAATGTTGATATAAAAGAATTAGAAAATCTTATTGATAGACTTGAATCCTTATACAATAAAAGTTATAATGAAGTAAGAATTAATGAAAATTCCGAAAATAAAAAAAGAATTTCTGAATTAGAAGAAAGAATTACAGGAGAAATTCAAGAAGTTACTAATCAATTAAAAAGTATGTTAAATATTATTTTAAAATAATTTATAAATTAATAACCATAGAAAAATATTAATGATATAACATAAAATTCTAATGAAATTTATTAAAAAAAAAACATAAAAAATAAAAATAAAAATAAAAATAAAAATAATTTTGAATATTTATAAATATTGATAGGTATAAAGAATGAAGCTGTAAGAATGACAAGTCCAACTGATAGAAAAGTGGTATTAAATCAAGTTACAAATACATCCAAAAGGCTAAGAGAAGTCTTCAATTCTTATAATGATAAGAAAAAGAATTTCGCAGAACAAAAACGTAATAGAATGATTAGGCAATATCAAATTAGTATGTATTATATATTTTAATTAAATATTTCATTATTATTATTGTTATTATTTTTATTATTCATTGTATAAATAATATTTATTAAAAATAATAAAAATTGTTAGTTTAATAGAAATATTAATTAATTATTCATGAAATATATATATAATTAATATATTAAAATTTTAGTTCATCAAGATGCTACTAAAGAAGAAGCAGAAAGATATGCTGATAGTAATCCAGGAGGAACATTACAAGTAAATATTTAATTATTATATATATATATATATATATATTTTATATAAATCATTAAAATTAATAGTAATAATAATAAAAATTTAGTATTCTATGCTAAGCGGATCAAAAGCTGCTTATGATGAAGCTACTAGAACTCGTGAACAAATGGAACAAATCAATAAATCTATTAATGTAAATATGCCTATTAATATTAGAATAATAATAATAATAATTATAATAATAATAATAGTAGTAATAATAACAACAACAGCAACAACAACAACAACAACAACAACAATAATAATTATAATAATAATATTTATAATTTTTTTTTAAATAGGAATTATGTGATTTATTCCAAGATATGAATTATATGTTAACAACTCAAAATGAAACTATAGAAATTATTGAAGATAATATTGATACAGCTGAAGTACATGTTGATGAAGCATCTAAAGAGTTAATAAAAACTGTAGAAATCCGTAAAAGTAGTAGAAAGGTATTATAAGCCATTATTATTATATAATTTGAAAATCTTTTCAAATTAATTATTATTATTAGTAGTGGTATTAATTTTTTTCTTTTTTTTTTTTTTTTTTTAAAAAAAAAATAAAATAATAATATTAATTATATATTTAAATATTTAAATATTTAAATATTTATTTATATATTTATTTATAACTTAAGAAACTCTGGATGATTACTGGTATAATAGCTGTTGTTTTACTTATTCTTATACTATTTTTGTATCCTAAAATTAAAGCTTTCTTTGATATGTTCAAAAGTGATGAACAGGAACAAACACAAGAACAGCAAGAACAGCAATATCAGCAATATTAGTTATTTCTCATTATTAATAAAACTTTCATTAAAATCATTTAATAGCCAGTAATACAATAGAAGTAAAATTTAATTTTTTTTTTTTTTTAAATAAAAAGAAAAATTATATTTTACATATTAAATGAAATAGTTAAACAAACATAAAAATTTAATTAAAAACAAAACAAAACAAAACAAAACAAAACAAAACAAAAAAAAAAAAAAAAAAAAAAGTATACTTATAAAAAATAGTAAAAATAAATAAATAAATAAATAAATAAATAAAAAAGATAAACAATAAAAAATAAAAAGTATTTATTATATTAAATATATATATATATATATTAATAACAATTCTATTCATAATAATATTCATAATAATATTCATAATAATATTCATAATAATTAGAATTATAATAATATAAATAAATAAAATAGAATTTAATTGTAAATAATTTACAAAAATATTCTGTTATTTAAATTTATCTAAATATCATTATCATTAACAAAAATAAATATAATATTTTTTTTCTGAAGAGTATAAATATATATTTATATGAATAAATAATATATGATTTGTATATTGTTTAATAAAAAATAATAAAAACTATTTTTAAATTTGAATCTATTATAATAATAAAATTAAAAACATATTATAATAAAATAAAAAAAAAAAAATAATAATAAAAATTATATATACAATATAATAAATAAAATAAAATAAAATAAAAAATCTATTATTAAATGTATTGTTAGTATTTATATATATATTATATATGTAGAGTATAAATTTTATTTAAACTAAAAAAATATTTATATTTTTTTTTAAGTATATATAATAAATCTTATTTAATAGGATATAATTAATGTTAATGTTTTTTTTTTTTTTTTTTTTTTTTTTTTTTATTTATTTATTTATTATTTATTTTATATAATAAAAATATTAAATAAGTAAAAATTATTTTTTTTTTTATTTTTTATTTTAAAAACTTTTTATACTTTTTTTTAATTTGAAACAAATTATTTAATAAAATTTAAAATATAAAAATAATTTCTTCTCTATAAAATGGATAAAAAGATGAATTGTAATTTATTAATGTTTATAATATTAAAATATATATATATATAATTTTATGTCATTGGACTTAAAAATTCTTTTGAAAAATATGTATTTTATTAAAATAAATATAATTAAATTATTAATCAAAGTTTAATAATCTTCATATAAATGTTATCTTTTTTTTATATTATTTTATATATTATTTATTATATATATAATTAATAAATAATTAATACTATTTTATATATTATTACATTTATTGTATAAATTGACCAATTAAATACAATGTTAAAAAGATTTATAAAAAAAATAATTATTTATGAAACTAAGTTATTGTTA
>JACVTC010000069.1:117500-132500 GCA_016946835.1 Neocallimastix lanati (nom. inval.)
ACAATTTATATATATGAGTATTATATTCATGTTATATATATATAATTTTATTGTATTTTATGTATTTTTTTTTTATTTTATAATTATGTACACTTCTTTCTCCAAAGTATGAATATTTTTGAATAATTGATCCTGATTTTCCATTCAAATAATCACGATAAGCCTTTTATTATCAAAATTATTATTATAATTATTATAATTATTATTTTTAATTATAGAGTAAAATAAAATTTTTGTTATAAAAAATTCACTATTAATTATATAACTGAAATTTATATTAAAACATACACTTCCTTCAATTAAAATGAATACTTCATTTGAAATATCACCCTTTAATTATTGATACAATATAATTAATAAATATATTTTATTAATACATAAATAAATAAAAAAAAATAAATAAAGAAAAAAAAATTAACATAAAAAAAAAAAAGTAAAAAATATTTAAACAAAATAATCAAAGATACCTTTCTAAAAATATCATAGTTCGCTTGATACTTTATTTCAGAAACTTTTTGAGCAATATTTATTAAATTTGGTTCTGAAATATATTTGAAATGTGTTACCTAAAATTTTATTACAATTTGAGACGAAAAAAAAGTAAAAGAATAAAATAAAATAAAATAGAAAAAAAAATAAATAATAAAAAAAAAGAAAGAAAGAATAAAAGAATATAAAAAAGGAGGAAAAAATATTTTATTTTATTAAAATCTTCGTTTCTTTGAGTGAATAATAATAATTATTGGTATAATTTTCAAATATATTAATTTACTTTTTTAAGAATTTCTATGTATTCTTTTAAAGTATCTGAAGGAAGAATTTCATTTCTAAGCTTTGATTCTGACATTTTTTCTATTTTTTTTTATCCTATTTATTATTATTATTATTATTATTTTTTTTTGTGAATATATATACAAAAATTTTATATAAAAATTAAATTAAAAGATAAAAGTAAAGAGAACAAAATATTATATATAATATTTATTTCTTTTTTTCTTTCTTTTTTATTTTTTATTTTATTTTTTTTTTATTTTTTTTTTTTTTTTAATTTTTATTTTTATATTTTTATTAAAAATATAGAATAAAACCTTATTTTATAAAATTCTAAAATTATGATTTAATTGATATATATAATTAAAGATTTTAAAGTTAATTAGGTGATTGCTATAAATGGTATCATACATCAAACGTATTATTGGTCATTGCTATATTAAACTAATTATTATGTTTAATATATTAGAAAATAGCTGCATCTTGATAAAAATAAAATTAAAAAAAAAAAAAAAAAAAAAAAAAGAAATCTCTCCTTATTGAGTTAATTATAGACATTAATAGAAAATGTTAGTTTATAAATGAAAATCTTTATTATTATTATGGAATTTAAAATTAGTCAATAGGTGACTAATATCATATTTCAATGATCATCCTAACTTTTCTTCTTAACAGTCATATGTGTTACAACAAAAAAGTTGATTATCGCGTTCTTTTATAGTTTAAAAAAAAATAATAAAAATAAAAATAATTTTTTTAATAGATATGATATATAACTTAAAAATAAAATCTTTAAATTAATTTAAAGTTAATAACTAAATGTTCAAGATCAGAAAACCTTAGGAGAATATTAAAGAAGATTTATATATATAAAAGATATTAGAAATAAAAATAATAATAATAATAATAATAATAATAATAATAATAATAATAATAATAATAATAATAATAATAATAATAATAATAATAATAATAATAATAATAATAATAATAGAAATAATAAAAACATATTTATTTTTTAATATATACATGTATATATATTTTAAAAATAATTAATGAAAATTTTTTAGGTTCAATTAGATAAAATTTTGCAACATATAAATATTAATAAATATTATTAATATATATTAATATTCTTTTTTTTTTTTGTTTTTTTAAAGATATCTTTTTTATATTAATAATAATAAAATAAATTCAAGTCCTATAAACGTTATATATTCTTTATTTAAAAATATATGAAATTATATTAAAAAATACAGGTTAACTTTTTATTATTATTATTATTTTTTAATAACTTTATATATTATTAATTTAAATATAATTATTAGCCTAATTATTTATTATCAAAATATTATTAAAATTATTTATTTTTAATATATAAAAAATTTTAGTTTGTAAAGAATAACTTATTTAATTAATAATATTTTAAAAATATATCCAAAGTTCTAAGTTTATCTATCTATTTATTTATTATTCATTTATTATTTATTTATTTATTAATTATTTATTTATTTATTAATAGTCATCATATAATTATATTCATTTATTATTCATTTAATTATATATTAAATTAATAAGTAAATAAACATGTTATAATAGAAAAACCTTATTAAATAATAAAAATAGTTTGAATATATTATAAAGATTAATATATTAATAAATAAAGTTTATTAGAAAATAAAATTTAAAAAATATTTTGTTTATTAATAAAAATTTTAATAGGAGGTATATTTTATTAGTGATACTTTAAACATTGTTTTTATTAATAATAATAAAAGTATTATTAATAACAATTGAAGAAGTTAAATAAAAAATATTCTTTAAAAAAAAAATAATAATAATTAGAATAAAGAGAATAATAATAAAAATATAATAAAATTAATAAATTAATATATAAACAAAAAAGAAGAAAATATTATATAAAATAAAAATTGAAATAGAAATTATTAAAAATTTAAAAATTTGTTGATATAATAAAATTTGAAATTTCTTTGTGTAATTATAAAATATTATATTTTTAATTATAATTAAATATTATTTAATTTGTTTTTCAAATAAATTAAATTTATTATTAAAAGTTACTCTTGAAAATAACAAATATACAAAATAATAAAATTATAAAACGATAATAATGATATAAAATAAATAATAATAAAAATAAGAGTGTAAAAAAAATAATAAAAATTCAAAATCTATTAAGAGAACAAATATTTTAATCAATTTTATCATTAAAATATATAAAGATTTCATTAAATCAATAAATTAATCAATCAATTAAATAATTAAAAGAATCTATAACATATAATTATAATTAATAAAAAAAAAAAATGTCAAATAGATATTCATTTAGAAATGATCAACCAAGACCAGTGAGTTTTGATGGAAAAAGGGTTCCAAGCATTGAAAGATACGTTAGAATTGAAAGAGATTATAGTCATGGTGAATTATGCCAATTTAATGTTGAATTTCCTCCAATTTTAGCTGGAAGAATCGAAAAATCAATATTCTTAGATACCCTAACTCTTATTAATCAACATCTTTATGATGCTGAAAAAATATCATTCGTTAATTGCATTGAAATCGTTCTTTCATTTGTTTCATTATATACTCTTGATTGTTGTTATGTAACAACTTATGAAAGAAAATTAAATAAATTAAGTGAATTGATTAAAGAACAAAATCGTATTATATATGAACCAAAAGGTTTACATATTAATGTAAGTTTATTATTATAATAATAAATAAATATTAAGAAGACATATGTATTTAATTAAATTATATTTTTTATAATAATTATAAACATTATTTTACAAATTTTGAAAATTATAAATATCAAAAAAAAAAAAAAAAAAAAAAAAAAAGGATCCAAGAGAAAATGCCTTTCTATTTGTAAATATTCAAATTTTATACTTTATTATATTTATTTAAATAATAAATAGATTTTTTACTAATAAAAATGATTATATTATTTTTTGTTATTGTTATAAATTTTTAGCTTGAAATTTGTGTACAAGAATAAATATTAAATCTTAATATTAAATTTATATAAAAAAAAAATATTGAAATAATTCAAACGTAAATAACATTACAATTACAATTTAATAATAATATTAGAAGAAATTGAAATGTGTTATCATATATAAAATTCAATTTATTTTTTTATTTTTTTTTCAAATACCCAAATTACAAATTAACAATTTAATCGCAAATTTTATAGAAAAATTCTAATTTAATAAAAATAATTCAACATATTCCCTTTTCTTAAAAAAAAAAATAATAATAATAATAATAACAAAGTAATTTTTATAATAAACCAAAAACTATTATTTACAGTAAATATTTAATTATTAAAATTTAAATAAAATAATTTAAATAATTAAATGTGATATTTTAAGATATTGTTTTAAAAATTATGAATTATTTGAAATAAAAAAATTATTATTATTAATTATTATAAAATAATATAAGTAAAATTTATTTATTTAATAAATTTGTTTATTTTCCTAATTTTATAAATATATAAAATTATATCTTTAATATAATAATATTTAAGATATAATTTATTATTTTATTATTTATTTTATTATTTATTATTTATTATTTATTATTTTATTATTTTATTATTTATTATTTTATTATTTATTATTTAATTATTTAATTATTTAATATTTAATTATTTAATATTTAATTATTTAATATTTAATTATTTATTATTTAATTATTTATTATTTAATTATTTATTATTTAATTATTTAATTATTTATTATTTATTATTTAATTATTTATTATTTAATTATTTATTATTTAATTATTTATTATTTATTATTTATTAATTAATATTATTTTTATTATTCAATTATTAAATATTTAATGTTTATTTATTTATTTATTTATTTATGAATAGTATCATTTTGTTTAAAATCTACATTTTTACTTTTTTAAAATACATTTATGTACTAACTTAGAATGATAATAAACATCATCCAATAACAAAAATGTATATTATGTCATTTTTCAAGAAATATTTTTTTATTAAATATATAATCCATAATATATAAATTATTTCATCAATCAGTTATATTTAAATCAAGCCATCTTTAATTTTATTGGTTAATGTAACAAAATTACTAAATTATATAACATATTAATTATATAATAAAAATTAAATATTTGATAAAAATGCTTATATGCTTATATATATATAATACAAGTTTCGAATATATATTTTAATTAATATTCAATTAATTTCAATATATGGATAATATTTGATCAAATAAAATAAAAAAATCGACACTTTGATAAAATGGTTAATTAATAAATGAAAATCATTTGATTATTATATGTAAATGAATAAATAATTTAATGTTAAATAAATATATATATAATATAAGTAGACAAATATTATATGATTAAATAATTTTAGATAGAGTAATTAATTTATTTCGTAATCAATTTTCTAAATAGTTTAAAAAAATTTTTTTTTTTTTTTAAACTTTCTAGTAAATAACCACTAATATTTTAGGTATAATTTATTAATTTTCTAATCCATAATTAATAGATCAATAATTAATAGAATAATTTATTTTATAAAAAATATTTCTATATTAAATAGTATAATTAATAATAATAATCATAAAAATACTAAATAAATATATAATATAAAAAATAATAACAAATTGTAAAAATACTAAAATAAAAATAATTATTATTAATTAAAAATTTTCATAAATTTTTTTATTAACTATAATTAATTATAATAAGGAAAAAAAATTTTTTTTTATTCTTTATAAATTTTTCTTTAAAATTTTAGAATAATAATTAAAGAAATTTTAGTTATAAAAAATGTCTTCTTCTAACGCTAGATTCAATGTCTTCCCAACTAGAATGTATGAATTTATTTTAGAAAATAAATAAAATTTAATAAATAAATAAATAGTAAATTTTCATGTAGTGTAAATAAAAGAACTATTAAAATTATTAAAAATAACTAAAAAAAAAAAATAAAAAATAAAAATAAAGAAACAATATTAAAAATGCCTTTCACCAAATTGGTTATTAAAATTTCCATATAATGATAAATAAATAAAAAAAAAATATTAATATGTCTTTTATTAATGTGTTATAAGTATATGATATATGAAGTTTATTAAAAAGGAATATTAAATAAGTTAATGTTTTTAATATAAAAAAGATTTTATCGAATGTTTTAATATTTTAAGACAAGTAATATGAATTTAAACACGAAATGATATTATTCAAATAATATAAATAAATAATATGGAAAACAAAAAGTTTATTAATAAATGAAATGTATTTTTATTACAATGGATTTTCGATCATCATTTATTTATAAAAAAAAAAAACTGGAAAATTAAAATTAATATTATTCATTAATATCATTTATATTTGTTGAATATATTAATATAATTAGGGCCCTCACCAATATGAAGGCTAAGTTAAAGGGTGCTCAAAATGGTCACAACCTTTTAAAGAGAAAGAGTGAAGCTTTAACTAGACGTTTCAGAGAAATTGTTAAGAAGATTGAAGATGTAATTAATTTTTAGCAAAACATATAAATTAAGATAATTTGATGATTCAATAATTTAATAAATAGATGTAAGAAATTGGAATTAATAATTAATATTATTATTATACTATTTAAAAATATTTTAATATGGATATATAATAGTCCAAGAGAAAGATGGGTAAAATTATGCAAGTTGCTTCTTTCTCTCTTGCTGAAGTTTCATATGCTACTGGTGATATTAGGTAACTATGGAGTTATTTAAATAATAACAGAAAAAAAATAAAATTTTTAAATATAGAAAAAGTTTTATTAAATAAATATAAATTTAATAAATCTTTAGTTTCCAAGTTCGTGAAAGTGTATCAACTGCTCAACTTAGAGTTCGTGCTAAGTCAGAAAATGTTTCTGGTGTCCAATTACCAAACTTTGAATACTACATTGATGGACAAAATGGTATATTAGAATAATTAATAAAAAATCTATTTATGTAAATTATATAAGTATTAATAATGTACTAATTTAATAAATAATATTATGCAACAAATAATTTTTTTATAAAAAAAATGTAAACAGCTTTCGAATTGACCGGTTTAGGTCGTGGTGGTCAACAAGTACAAAAATGTAAGGAAACTTACATTGGTGCTGCTAAGGTTTTAATTGAATTAGCTTCATTACAAGTAAGTATTAATGTCAATTTATTACGTTTTATTAATTTATTTTTTTAGAAAAAATATATATATATATATATAAGTATATTTAATAATAAAATAAAATAAAAAATAAATAAATGAAAGACTGCCTTCGTTGTTCTTGATGAAGTTATTAGATTAACTAACCGTCGTGTTAATGCTATTGAACACGTTACTATTCCAAAATATGAAAATACTATTGCTTACATTATTTCTGAATTAGATGAACAAGATCGTGAAGAATTCTTCAGGTATAAAAACATGAGATAAATTTATAATAATGATTTTTTTCAGCTTAGAAATAAGTAGTAATAAAATATTACAATAATATTTAACAGATTAAAGATGATTCAAAAGAAGAAGAACCAAGGAAAGGAAAATGAAGAAAACCAAAAGATTATTGAAACCGGTGAATTGAAACGTAAGTTTATGTTTTTAATTTAAATAAATTCAAAAAGCATAGTATTTTATATATTATTTTAATTTTGTTTTACATAATAAATTTGAAAAATATAATAATTAATTAAAAATTAATATATTTAATTTTTTTATATGTATATAATTTTATTTAAAAAAAAATAGCAACTCAAAACATTCTTGAATCAATTCGTGATGAAGATGTTATTTTCTAAGAATATTAACGAAATAAAATTATTAAATATGATTTTACTATATATCAAGATTTAATATATATAATAAATCCAGAAAAAAAAAATAAAAAAATACAAGAGAAAATGAGCATTTAAATATCAGTAGCATAAATATAACAACTAATATTTTTAAAGTTTTTTTTTTTTCTATTTGATGAAATATAAAACATCAAAATATTTTTTTTTAATAAAATAATAAATTGAGTCAATAATTATTCATCCTCATAAAAGAAGCAATAATTTATTATTATTTTTTTTAATAAAATCACTAAAAATAAATTAAAGATAAATAATAAAAAATATAATAAAAAATAATAATAGCAAAGTTAAAAAATAAATAAATAAATAAATAAATAAAGCAAAAACAAAAACCAAAAAAAAAAAAAAAAAAATTAATATAATACAAAAATAAACATAATAAAATTAAAAAATAAGAGTCTTAATTTAATAATTTTCTCATAATATTAATAAACAGAAATAGACTAAAATAAAAAAAATAAAATAAAATAAAATAATAAAAAAAAAGAAAAAAATTTAAAAGAATAAGTTTATTTTTAGCAAAAAAATTTAAATAATTTTTCTTTTTTTTTTTTTTTTTTCTTATTATTATAAAAAAAAATATAATAAATTAAAAATAATTAATAAAAAATATTAATAATAAATTATTATATGAAAAAGTGTTTTTTTATTTTCTTTTTCTTTTATATATTATATATATATAATAATGTTTTTTATATTTAATAATGATTGAATATAAAATAAATATAAAAATAATATCTTTATTTTTACATGATTTTTATTTATTGATATTAATTTTAATGATTAATATTTATTAACGTCACATTATTATTTTTTATTCTATTACTTATTTATTGTAAATATATTATTTCTTTTAATATTATTATAAAATACCTTAGTAAGTACATGATATATGATATATAGAAAAGATTAACACAATACAAATTTAAATAACAGAAAAAATAAAATATTCTATTTATATATATATATATTATATATATAATATATAAATATTTAAATATTTCTTTTATTAAGAAATATTTCAAAAAGATTAAAACTTGTGTAACAAATGATTAAGAATAAAGTTTATTATATTAAAATTTAATATTTTTATAATTATATTATTATTATATTATTTAGTTGACGTAGTAAAATTAGTTCACTTGTTTAATAATGTACATAATATTAAATGCATAATGTATTGGTTTAGAATATAAAACTTAAAATAAATAAAAAATTAAGGATTAAAATATCAAAACAAATATTTAACTACATTGTACATTATGTACATATTTTTTATTTGATAGATGTGAAGTTATTCGATTCAGGTGTTACAAAAAAAAAAATAATTGCAAATAGAAATAAAATCAAGAAAATTTTTTTTATTTTATTATTTCGATTTTTAGCAAAAAAAAAAAAAAAAAAAAAAAAAAAAAAAAAAAATAAAAACAATAAATATAATTAAACTTTAAAAAATTATTAAAAAAAAAATGACTTTTTTCGGTAGTATTTATATTAAATTAAAAGAATATTGTGAAAATTTTTTCATTTTAATAAACAAAAAGTGTAATATTATCGAAAACAATTGTATTGTTTATGGTGATATTACGAAAATTATCCATATTTTAATTAATGATTTCAGAGAAAAAAAGTTAACTATAATGGTTATAACTGAAGACGAGGATAGAGCAAATATAAATCACCAAGGTGTGAAAATTTTATATAGGAGTATGAAAAGTGCATTAACAGAATATGGCTCTTCAATGCTTGGGACAAATTTAATTTTGTTAAAAGGTGTTGACTTCATGAACTTTTATCAAAATGCTATTAATGAAATGAATCAAAGAGAAATTGGATATATTATAGCTTCTGTGTCGCCCTTATTTGCAGATGATTTTGAAGAAAGAAACTTTACGGAACCCTTTTTAGAAGCTAGAGAATTAGTACGTGAATTATATCTTGTAGAAGAAGATAACATTTTAACTTTGGGTGAACTGGAAACTGAAGTTAATAGGATGTCAGCTTTTATAACTAGAATTAGAGAAAGATTAGTATTAATAGGTGTTTATCTATTGTTAATTATTCTAGCATTATTATTTATTATGGCTTATTAGACAAGTTATTACTAAAATAAACTAAAATAAATCGAAATATTTAATTATATATATTTATTTTATTCTGTATTGTTTTAGTGATAACTTATCTAATAAAGCCCTAATGAATAATTTTACAATAATTGAATATATAATCCAATCTAATTAATAATCATTATAAAAATAAATAAATAAAATAAATAAATTTAAATAAATATTTATTAATTAAATACTTAAAATATAACTAGTTATATACAAAACACAAAAATATGAATATATTCATAAGTTTATGTAAATGTTATACATTTATGTAATTATAAATTCATACACGTATTTATAAGAAATTCATATAAATTTATAATAAAATAAAATATTTTATTATATATATTTTATTATTCATGTATTTTTAAATTTAGAGCTCTTTATTAATTAAAAAAAAAAAAAAAAAAATAAAAATTATTACTTAAAAATAAATAATTGTACTAGCCGATAAATAGTATTATATATATATATTAAATTTGGGAGTGGGCGGAATATAAAAAAAAAAAAAAATACATAATATTAATTCGTAGTTTCAGTTATCTTCGTAATATCTATACAGTTATATATTAATACGGCATTTTGCCATGTTGCATTTCACCAAGTGGCGCATTATTATAATGTTGTAGTTCACCAGGTTGCATTTCAACCATTGAAAATTATTAATAAATAAATAAAATAAATTAAAATATTATTAATATAGATGTTATTTATTTAATAATAAATAATATTAAAAATAATATTGATTATTAAATAAATATTAAATATATTTTTTATAATTAACTATTATAAATCATAGTGAGAGTTGCATTTTGTCAAGTGGCGTATTAATAAAAATTTGCATTTTATGAAACGCCACTTGGTGAAATGCAACCCTCCCATTAAATTCTATTAAATAAAATATTAATTTTTTTTTTTTTTTTTCTTGTATTAATTTGTTATATCTCTTATTACTTTTTCTTTAAAAATAAAAAAGAAATATTTTTATTTTATATATATATATACTTTTTTTTATTTTTTATATTTTATTATTACTATTATTATTATTATATTTATATACAAAGTAAAAAAACATTTATATAGTATTAAAAAAAAATATTGATAATAATTATAAAAAAAAAGGTAAAAACAACATATATATATAATATTTTAGGATTAGTTTTACTACTATCAAAAAATAAAACAAAATAAGAAAAATGTATTATATAAATTAAAAAAAAAAAAAAAAAACTGAAAAATAAATATAACTTTTTTATTTTCTTTTACAAGATTAGTCGAAAATTATATTATATTGAATAAAAATTATTGATTTTAAAAGTTTGAAGTAAAATAATAATAAAATAAAATAAAATAATAAAAAAAATAAAATAAAATAAAATAAAAAAATAATAAAATTGAAATAAAAAAATAATAAAATTGAAATATTAATTAATTAAAATTGCTTTTTTAATAATATATAAAATAAAAAGTAATAATAAAAAAAATAAAAAAAAATAAAAATAAAAATAAAAATAAAAATAAGTTTAAAATAAAGAATTTATATATAAATATATAATTTAAAATAAAATATTAATAATTAAAATTAAATAATAGATAGAGGGTGATGATCAAATGCGTTAAATTAGAATTCACAAGAATAAATTTGTTCTGTTATATTTATGTTATATTATTTCATTATTATATTATTGTTTTCTTATATGTCATTATTATTTGATATTATTATTATTTTATATCATTATTACTGTTATTGGTATTGTTATCAACAGGTATTAAGCTTATATATATATATATTAATAATAATCTTTATCAAAACTAGTATCATTATAATAATCATGTAATTTATTGTTTGTATCATAAATTATTTCTTTATAATTATTTAAACTATCATTAGAATGATTGATACTATTTAAAGATAAACTACGATTATGCTTTATTGGTGAATTATTACTAATGATAAATGTATTATTTTTTAATGAACCTTCATCATCACTTATTAAATCAGTATTTTGATCCTTTTTATTGAAATTGGAACCATACTTCATCCTAGAATTAAAAATACTGTTATTACTATTTAATTTTGTTTCATCTGATTCACCGGATCCACAAAACTTAACAGAATTAGGGGCATCATTATTTTTATTATTAATGAAATCTTTATTTTTGAGATCATCCTTTTTAGGATTATCTTCAAATCTTTTTAAACTTGATTCACCACTATTTAAACCATTATTACTATAAACAAAACCATTCTCATTTGTTTTATTATATAATGATGGTTGTAATCCTTGATCCCTAGTATTACCAGAAACTCTGGGTTGATGATTTGTTGGAATGTATTTATATTTCTTTGAAAAGGAGTCACTATCTTCAAAAGTTATATCCATTTCTGAAAAGGCACGTTTTGACTTTAATTGAAATTCACAATATTTCTTAATGCATGGAACTACTAATTTATCATAAATAGTTTCACGTCCATCCCTGTATCCCATCCAATAAATAATACCGAATTTCATTACCCAATACCATGAATATTTGATAGTATTTTTGACTTTTTGACCGCAATAACTTAATAAACGATAGGATAATGGGGTAACATAAGAGACGGTAGAAACTGTATCTTTACCGGTATCCCGAAGAAGATAGGGAGTTGTAGTTATAACAGTTTTTGTAATAGTTGACTCTATAACAGGCTTACTTTTATTAATAAATAAATTATCAGTAATATTAAATAAGGAACTAATGATAAGATAGATTAACCAAGTTTTAAATTTATGAGTTTTTACGTATTCGAAAGGTACTGTTTCTTCTTCATCACTTTTATTCGATAATCCAAAATTAGTATCTTTATTTTTATTACTTCCTAACAATTCGGGTTCTTTCATTAACATTTTGGTGACAGAGATTGCAGGTGTGAGATAAGTAAATATATCTAATAATAACTTTTTTTGTTTTCTTAAAACAGTATTAGCTACATAAAATATAGTGATGGTTGCAATTGCACCAGCTGCTCTAATAGTGCTTTCTTTAGAAAGACCAAGAATTTTAACAATAAAAAGATAAGTTTTATTATTTAATAATAAAACTTCAAGTTTATTTATTTGTGGAAGAAATTTTTTTTGTAAAATATTGATGAAATTATGAACATTTTCACCAAGTTGTTCATTTTTTAATAGTATATCCAGCACTTTATTTACTGGTGTTGTTATTGGATATTTATTTAAAGTTTCATCAAGTTCTTTTTCATTTTTATTGAAATTCAATTTCTCATGATTTATAGGCTTACTTTCAATATTACTAATACTATAATAAGTAGTGGGCTGTTCTCTCATCATACTACTATTTATATTATTTGAAGTTTTATTTCTTCCTAAATCCATAACAAATTGATAATTATTTTTTGTCATTTTGAATTATTTTATTATAAATTATTTTCAATAAATATATTTATAAAAAAAAATAGAACTAAAAAAAAGGGAATATTTGAATCTATTTTTTATTTTTATTTTTTTTTTTGAAGTTCGAATATAATAATATATTATTCAATTATGATTATTGTTGAATGTTATAATATAAGGCAAAATAAATTAAAAAGAAAGTTTTGTTTGAAATTTGATTTGACTAAGATAATTATGTAATCAAACAAAAACAAAAATAAAAATTAAAAAAAAAAAGTAATATATAAATAAAATATATAAATAAAAATAAACTAAAACTTTTAATATAACATTACAGAAACAATAATACTAGTAAAATTGTGTTTAAATAAATCGAAAATCGAAATAAAAATAATAATAGTAATATATATATAAATATATACTTTTATAATAAATAAAATTATCTACCAATTCATATAATAAAAGAATCAATCAAAGTTGTCATTTATTAAATATTTTTAGTGTTTAATAATATTAGATGTTAAATATTTGACTGAAATTATTTTAAGGCGATTATATTATTTAATAAATTAATTATTATTGTTTGTTTATTATTAATATCATTGAAAATGGAATATTTAATTTCTCATTGAAACTATATTTACAATATTTTATTAATAATTTTTCTTGTTTTTTTTATTGGAAATTTATGAATTCTTATTTTTTTATTTTATAATTATAGTTATTATTGTTATTATTAATAATATTATTTTTATAATAAAAACCAAAATACGAAGAAAATTAATTTTGTCTATCCTTGATTAACTAAAATTTTGATTCTAATAATATATAAAAAAAAAAAGAATATTACTAATACTAATCAAAATAATAAATATAATTTAACATTATATATCATAGAATAAATTTTAATAAAGTATTATATAATATAATATAATATAATATATAACTAAATATTAATATTATTTGTATATATTTATATATACTAATAATTATTTTTTTTTCTCTTTTTTTTTTATATTTATATTATCTTATCTTTATTTATAAAGTAAAGATATGATTTTATTTTTATTCATATTATATATTATATATTATATACATTATACATATAATATATTATATTACATACTATTATTCATTTAATATTATAGTTAATCATTTATTTATTAGAGTTAATATGTCTATTATTGTATATATTAATATTATTCATATGTATTATTTATTTATATGTATATATATACTACATTCAACTTAATAATAATAAGATTCAAATAATAATTTTATTATTATCCATATATTGCAATAAATAATTAATAAATAAATTGATATATAAATTTAAAAAAAAACTTGATATATAAAAGTTTCGATAAACTTTATTACATATTATTCTGGTAAACCATTGGTTGAAAATGTTTCATATTTAAAAAAAAAAAAAAAAAATTTTTAAAAATTTTAAAAATTATATAAAAATGTAACACTGTTAATTATAAAAAACCATATTAAAAAATTTTTTATTATATATAAAAAAGTTTTTTTTTTTTTTATATATACTTTTTACTATACTTTTTTTTTTTTTTAAAAAAAAAAATAGTAACACCTCAAGAGCATATATATAAATTTTTTTTTTTTGAAAAAGACAATATATATTATAATATATCTTAAATATTATTAATAAATAAAAGAGTTCCATATTCTTCATATATATATTATATAATCCAAGGCAATTTATGTTAAAACATTTTTTTAAAGTCCGAAATGGCATAGTACAAATTTCAAGTACAATTCAAATTTATTTTGTTGTTATTTAATTATCTTTTTTTT
>JACVTC010000069.1:137500-195000 GCA_016946835.1 Neocallimastix lanati (nom. inval.)
GACTTATCTGGGAATGGTTTATTACAAGTCTTTTTTGTATTTATTAATAATATAAAAAAAATATAATAATTTAATTTATATTTTTATTAACATTTTTTTTATCATACTTTTTAACTTTTTTATTAATATCGTTTGTTTATTGAAATATACTTACAATACATGAGAAGCAAGCTTTGTGATATTTATTACCTAAAGCACAAACAGTTTCACCCTTAATTGGTTTTTGACATTTCTTACATTTTGGTGCAAATAACATAACGTAATCCTTAGCACAATATACATGACCATTCTTTGGATGAGCTTTGCCCTTAATTGGGTTTCCACTTTATTAATCATAATTATGATTAGATTATATTTAATTTTTATAATTATTAGTTTATATTACAAATTTTAAATACGTTAGTATTAATAATTATTTGTTTATACTATCAAAACATTTTTTTCATAATTATTATCTTTATTTTTATTATTATTTTTTTTTTATTTTTTATTTTTTTTTATTTTGATATTAAAAATAATTAAAAAATTTTTATTATTATTTTTTTTTATTTTTTATTTTTTTTTTATTTTGATATTAAAAATAATTAAAAAATAATATAATTAAAAATAATATTTTATTATAATATTATTAAATTACTTACCATGAGTAACAAATTTGTTCTCCACCATCTTTATTATCATTATTTATATTCATATCTCCCATTTTTTTGTTTATATCATCAACATTATCTTTTGGTGGTGGAACATCTCTGGTATTATCATTGTAGCGACTGTCATCATAACGACTGTCGTAGCGGCTATCTCTATAATTGTCATCATATCTGCTATCGTAACGACTGTCTCTGTAATTGTCATTGTATCTACTATCATCATAACGACTGTCATAACGACTATCTCTGTAGTTATCATCGTATCTGCTATCGTCGTAGCGACTGTCATCATATCTACTATCGTCGTAACGACTGTCATCATAACGACTATCGTCATAGTTTCTTGATGAATCACCTCTTGGTGGATCTTGGGATTCACCTCTTGGTGGATCATTATAATCATCATCATCATAGTAGGCATTGAATTCAGAGACAGATTCTCTTGGATTACTGGTATTTTTGTATCCTCCTTTATCATCATAACGGCTGTCATCATAACGACTATCGTCATAACGACTGTCATCATAACGGCTATCATAACGACTATCATCATAACGACTATCATAACGACTATCGTCATAACGGCTATCATCATAACGACTATCGTCATAACGGCTATCATCATAACGGCTATCATCATAACGGCTATCATCATAACGACTGTCGTCGTATCTACTATTTCCTCTGTCGTCATAGTATTGACTATCATCATAGTATTGACTATCGTATCTACCATTTGCGCTCTTACGCTTATCATCGTAGTATTGACTATCATCATAATATTGACTATCATCATAGTATCTACTATCATTACCATTACCCTTATCATTGTAATATTTACTGTCATCATAGTATCTACTATCATACTTGTCTCCACCTTTACCACCTTTATTGTCGTAGTATTTACTATCGTCGTAATAGTATGAATCGTCGTTCTTTCCAGCCATTTTGATTATTTATATATATACTAATAATCATAAATAAATAAATAAATAAATATTATATAATAAAAGTTAATATTTGTTTTATTTAAAAAAAAAAATCATATTATTAATAAAAAAAATCAATTATTATTATTATTAATCCTAATTTTTTTTTTATACAATTATTATATTTTTGTTTCTCTTTTCTTTTGTTATTTTTTTTTTAATTCATATTAATTTATGTATATATATTTTATAAAATGAAATTTCTAAATTTTTTTTTATTCAATTACATAATACTATATAAATATTAATTTTAATATTATGATTGTATTTATTATTGTTTATTATTTATTTTTTATGAATATTTTTATTTTTATCCATCTTTTTAAATTGTTGTTCTATTTCACTCATTGTTTATATTTATTATTTCAATTATTAATTAATTTAATATTTATAAAAGTTTTTAATCTTTAATATTTTGTTTATAATTTATTCAAAATCCAATTGAATATAAATTGAGGTATCATTATTACTTGATTTAATAATTTATTAATCTTATTATATTTTATTTATAAATTATATTTTAGCAATTCAATTTTCGGTTTAAAAAAACAATTAAAGCAATTCAACATATTTAATTTTAAAAATATTGATATTTTTACTCAATTTGTTATTTTATTTTATTTTATTTTATTTTATTATTATTTATATATATATATTTTGGCTTCTTTTAGTTTAGACATCAAAATCAATTGTTTATATTTTTTTTTGTGTATATATTATGTAAGTTAAATTATATTATACCTTCTATTTTCCTTTAATTAAAAAAAACTATAATAATCTTTTTGTATTAACTTTTCCTTAAAAATTAATATATTTGTAATATTTTATTTGTTTTTTTTTTAAAGGAAAAGATTATATTTTATAGTGTTCTTATAAAAAACTGTATTAAAAATTAAATATTAGTTTAAAGTGAAGAAGAAAAAAATTTTTTATTGTTTTTTTTTTTATTATTTTTTTTTTTTCAAATTTTTTTAATATTAAATATTTTTATATTATAAATTTTATTATATTAATTATTTATTATATTATATTATGAAAAATGTTTTAATAGATATATTTCATAATAAATATAAAAAATAAATAAATAAATAAATAAATAAATAAATAAATAAATAAATAAATAAATAAATAAATAAAATAAAATGAAAAAAAATAATAAAATAATGAAGTATTATATACAGATATAACTAATAACTCTATAATTAATTAATATTTTTTAATATTATTATTAATTAATATTAACAATTATTCTAATTATATTTAATTATATTTAGTATATTTAGTCAAATTTATTTTGAACTTGAATAACTTTGCTTCATATTGATTATGATTAACTTTGAATGAGAATTCAATGATTTAATTAAATTCATTTATTATTAATATATTATATTATATATAAAATATAGAAATAGTATAATTTAATAATATATTTTAATTAATTACTTAAAATATATTATTTTAATTTATTAATATATTATTAATATATTATAATATATGATTTAATTATTTGTTTAATTTTGGTTAGTGTATAATATAAATAAATACAAATAAATATAAATAGATGAATAAATATATAAATTAATAAAAGATGATAGTTATTTTAAATGAACGTATGGATAAATAATTAAATAAATAAAAATAAGTAAATAAATAAAAAGTAAAAACCATTTAAATTAATAAATTTAGTTTTATTTCTATTAATGTTTCAAGCAATTCTAACTTTTCTTTTCCAATTAATCTACAAAAGCATAATTAATAAAAACAGTTCTAATTAGTAAATATCTGTATATTTGATAAAATTAAAATGGAATGAATTGGAATTCCAAATAAATTTTGGTATCTATAAGGGATTATTATTTTTTTTTCCTAATTCATTTTTAAACATTAAATTATTATTAGCTTATTTAAATAATATAAATGTTACAAAATAATAATAAATAAAAATAAATAAAAATAAGGGTGTATTTTTTTAAATTATTCTATTATTTTGGTGTTTATTTTTATTTTTATTTTTAATTTTAATTTTTTTTTGGCTTTTTTGGCTTTTTTACTTTGAACATGAGTAATAAATTTTATTCTTTTATTTTTTTTTTTTATTATTATTATTAATTGTATTTTAGAATTAATTTTCTATTCATGAAAAAAAATGAATTTTATCCAATAATATTAAAAAATACAAATTAATTAATAAATAATAAATAAATAATAAATAATAATCAATAATCAATAATCAATAATTAATAAATAATAAATAATATATAATTAAATAATTAAATAATGAATAATATATAATATATAATAAATAATTAAATAAGTAAATAATAAATAATAAATAATAAATAAATAAATAAATAATAAATAAATAAATAAATAATAAGTAATAAGTAAATAAATAATATAATTTTATATACAATTGAATTTTTTTTGTTTATTTTTTATATTGTAAAAAAAATAGTGTATAATAATTATGTAAACAATGTATTAGTAATAAAAACAATTAAATATGATTTGCTGAATTTATATTAGATATTATCATCATTGGTTAATTTAAAACAACAGTATATATATTCAATTTTTTTATGTTGAATATAATATTAACTATATGATATTCTTTATTAAATAAATAAATTATTTTCTGTACTATTTATATTATTATTATTATTATTATTATTATTATATTATTATTATTATTATTATTATTATTATTATTATTATTATTATTATTATTATTATTATTATTATTATTATTATTATTATTATGTTAAATTTCAGTATTTTTTTTTAAATAAAATTATAAAATTAAAAATTTGAAACAAATAAAAGTTGTAATAATATTAATTGCTTTTTAAGGAAATTTTAATAAAGATTAATTAATCAATTATTTAATATAAAATAATATTAATAATATACTGTAATATATTATAAATATATCAATTTTTTCTTTTTTTTTTTTTTTTTTTCATTTTATATTTAATTTTTTTATTTTTTTATATTTTATTATAGAAATAATAAAAGGATTCATAATTTGAGTTAAAAAAAAAAAAATTATAAACATTAATGTTTACATAAATTTTATTTGTAAATGTAACACTTTATTTAATCAATTGTTGGTTAATTAAATATGAAAATTTTGTATTGTAGAATAAAGTAAATTTTTTTTTAATATTTCTATGAAATATAATTAGAGTTAATTATAGAATGATTGTATCGTTCCTGTTTAGTTTTAAAAAATTATGGTAAATAGATATTTAAAATATTTTAAAAAATTTAATTTGCTTATATGTTAATTATTTTTACTATATGTTAATATATTTGAATATAAAATTACAATACATGATTTATATTAATAAAATGTAACATAACTTATACATTAGCCACAATTTAATAGGATAAAAGCAATTTAGAATAATTAAGTGCTAGTAACTCTTTATCATAAAATTTATATAAATAAAGTTGACATAAAAATAATATTAACAGATTAAGAGTCTCATCAAACTCTTAAAACGATTCTTTGAAAGAGAATTATATGTCGGACATATGATTATATCAAAGAAAATAAATTGGAAACTTGATCGAACATTTGAAATGATCAAGATTGCAAAACTGAAGAAGTGCGTAAGGATCGATAAAAGAGAATTATCTCATGTAAAAGTGAAAAAAAAAAAAAAAAAAACTCCAAACATATAGTAAAACAAATTAATAGAGAAAAACAATGATTTATGCTTAAATATATATTAGAACAAATTATGAATTCTCATATGCTACTGATACTCTTAATGGAAATCATAATAGTAGCAGTACAATATTAATTAATAATTAAAAAATCTTTTGAATATTATTGATCCTATTTTATTAAAAAATAAATATAATATCTCTAAATGAGCTAATACCCAAGTGGTTGTCAAAAATAAACAAGGGGAGTAAAACCAAAGAGTTGCCACAAAATTGAATTAAAATAACATAAATCCTAACGAGTAGTAATAAATATAATTTTTAAATGGCGTGAGACCTAAAAAGTATTCATATAACACCCTTTAAAAGGTGTAAATCCAAAAGAGTAGCTAAATGCATGATCATGAGTATAAATATGGTGTAAAATATTAAATTTAAACTATACTAAGGTTTAAACGTTCAACCACAAAACGTAATAATATTTCAAGGTTAATATAAAAAGTTTCAATTAAATAAATAATAATATGAGTTAAATGTTTAAAATCTCAATTAATGAAATTTTATAAAAGATAATTCAATTTTATAAAAATTGATAATTTAAAATAATAGTAATGCACACATATTTACCAATAAACCAAATTATTACTATTACTAGGTTTAAGGGGGAATGTTGGAGTATGTGAAATATATGAAAACTAAGCTTCAAATGTATTGATTAATATTGTGTAATGTAATTAATATATACGCCACAATGTATTAATATAAAATCATTTAATTTTCAAATAATTAAATACTAGTTAACTTCTTTATCATAAAATATGTTTGACACAATTATAAACCCTAAATTCCTGACATAACACTCAATAAAAATTTCAATGGATTTGTACTACATTTAATTTAATTTCTTTTCAATATACTTTTTTTTTTTTAGTACAATCCAAATAAAGAAAATCTATATTTTTAATTTATTTTTTTTTTATTTTTATTTTTTGTTTTTTGTTTTTTTAAAAAACCTTATAATGAAAGATATTTTAAAAAAAAAACTAAATTATTTATAATACTTTATATGTAAAATTAAAAGTTTATTATTTAATGAATTGAAGAATTATTTTGAAAAATATACACATTTTATGATAAACATTTCTGTTTATTAATATGACTTTCTCATTCGAGTATCTGCTTTTAATTAAGTAGTAACTATTAAATATATTCGAATAAATTTGTTAAGTATGTATTGATATTTATAACCCTGAATATAAAAATATACTTTTTAAGGGACCATTAACTTCTAGTTACTCATATTAATTTACTTTTACAATAAACTTTAAGTTAATATCGTCCAAATTAATTATCTATCATTATTGTAAATTAACCGTTACCTTGAAATAATAGTGTTATTGTATTTTCTGTTAGAATAAGTATTAATATTAACCATAACCCATTAATATTTAATATATTTTATAATTTTCTTCTCTCTTCATTAATAATTGTACTTTTTAAAAGTAAGTATTAAAAGTAAGTATGAAAATTTAATTGAGTTGTGTGATTTTAAATAGTTGGTATAGTAAGTAAAATTATCAAATTTAGGTTTTCAATTTATTTTCTTTGTCATGATATTTTGTTAAACATATGATTCTTTTTCAAAAGAAATCACATTTAAGAATTAAATGATTTTCTTAATCTTTTTTATATATTTTATGTATTAATACTTTAAATTTCATTTTTTAATATCTTTATCTATTAAAGATAAATTATTACTATTATTATCAGTATCAATATAATTATCTTCCATTTCTTCACATAACTTAATCAAGTTTTTATTATATTTTTTAAAAATCTATATATATATATTTTTTTTATTTAAATAGATCCATGAATTCATATTTTCAAGTTTAGATTTCATTATTTCATTATTATCATCATTACCATTATCATCATTAAAACTAATTAAACTTACTTCTTCAGTTAATAATACACTTTTATTAAATAAATATCTTGCAATATTCAAATGACTATTCTTACATGTTATTTTAAAGTAATTAATATAATCATTTTTAATTTTTAATAACTTACTTTCTTTATTAAACATACACATTGCGATATCATAATGATTAATAATAAAAGCAATCTTTACTAAATCAAAAAATTATGTAATTCTTCAAACAGATATTAATATCATTTTTAATTAAATATTTCATGTCAACGGTATTATTAATTCTAGAAGGAAGAATTAATGTATTTTCTCCATCAGTATTTCTTGCTTCATTTATATATACACCATTTTCAGCAAAATACTTTATCATTTCTTTATTATTAAATCATTTACTCCAATGCTATTCCATTCTATTTTCAATCAAAAAAAAATTTTATGGCACCATTGTTTCTTAAAAATAATGAAAATTTTATCAAGTTAGTTTCCAAGATCTTAAAAACTATATTAATACCTTTGCTAATTAAATATTTTACAATTTCCAAAAGGTTAAAATTAATAATTTTTTATAATGCATTTCTATGGCTTACATATATTGTATTAATATTAATTTTATTTTTAATAAATAACTTAATAATATTAAAATATCCATTTGTTATAACAATTGATAATACATTGTCTTTATCATTATTTATGTCATTTTTATTAATACCCTCTTCAATTACATATTTTATTATATTATAATAAAAAAGTTACTGTCATTAATACATTATTTTCATTATGATATTACGTTATTTGAGGACAAAACTGTCTCAATATCTCATAACATGTTTTTTATAAAATATATAAATATATATATATTTGTGTAAGATTAATGTTCTTAAAAATGTAGAGTATTTAGAAAAAAAAAGTTAAAATAATAATAATAATAATACTAAAAATATATATATATATATTTATTTTATAAATATGAATTTGAAAATAACTTCATATTTTATCTATTTTAATCAAAATTTATTCAATAAATATGACCTGTAGTAACAATTAAGAAGGTAATAATACAATAGTATAATTTTAATATAAAAATTTAAGAATTTGTATTTTGTATTCCAAAATATTAATTCAATTTTAATTTTTAATTATTGATTATAGTAAATGAAAGATAATAACAATTTTAAGCTTATCATTATTTCTTATTACTTGATACAAATAAAAAAAAAAAAATACGCTATTATTAAATAAGTTATTAATTTCCTAAATTTATAAAAAGTACTTTAATAATAAATTGAAATACCAAATATATATTTAATTTTTTAAATTTAATTGAATTTTTAAATATCCTTTTTTTTTTTTTTTTATTAAATATAGTTTGGTAAATAAGTATTCTAATTAAAGTTTTTTTTTAAAGAAAAATAAAAAATAATTCCAAAATTCCATAAAGTTTAATAATAATTCATTATTTTAATTTTAATTTTTTTTTATTGTACAAATTTACAATCTATATATTATATATATTATATATATTTTATTTATAGAATATATTACATTACTATCTAATCTATATTCAATTTAATTTAAATAAAATTTTTCATATCATTTAAATTAATGGAAAATATATTTATAAATATCTATAATTATTTATATGAACTTTATTTTCTATTTTTGATGTATAGTTTTTTAATTAACATTTGAAAAAAAAAAATCACATATTAAATTATAACATTAGTACATATTATTTATTAGTTATTATTCATTAAATATACTTTTATTATATATATACACAAATTTAAACTTATTTCATTTATTCAATTAAAATAAAAAAAAAGTTATATATATATTTAACCATAATAATTAAATAATATTTATTATTTATTATTTAAATATATTTTTATTTCTAAGTTTTTAAACAAAAATTAAACATAATATACGATCCAGTAAAATTAAAAGACTAATAAGAGATTATAATATTTATGTTTTTTTTTTTTTTTTGGTAAAAACCAGAATTAAAATATTAAAAATTAATAATATATTAATGCATACCATAAGGGAAAATAAAAATTATTAATATAATAATTAAAAATAAATATTATAAAAATAATAATAAAAATAAATATCATTTGAAAATAATATATAAATAAATTAAAAAAATTTTTTTTTTTTTTTTTTTTTTTAATTTTATAATCCTATATATATATGGTTATCTACGATAAATATATGAATTACAACATATATTTATTAAATTTTTTTAATTAACCTTTTATATTTATTTCTATATTTTTAAATATTTTATATTATCCTTATATCTATCTATCAATAAATATATTTTTTTAAAATTTAATAAAGTTAATTTTAATAAAATTTTTAATCTAAATTAAATAGTTTAGGTGATTTAAAATTTAATATTTAATTTCGTTAAATTGTAAATAATTATTAACATTATTATTTTATTAATTTTTTTTTATTTTTTATTTTTTTTTTATTTTTTTTTTTTTGTATTGTTTTTGGTCTATAGGACTTTAAAAGTCATTAAATATTAATTTTATATTAAAATTATCATATTTTCATTACTTTGTGCTATTTATTATAAAATAATAAATAAAGGTAAATGAGTGATATAAAACATAAAATGCTATATATTATAAAAAGAAAAACAAGAAGTAATTGAATGTTTTAGAAAAAAAAATAGTTGGTATTAAGTATAATATATATATAAAGGAATAAAAATAATTATCAAATTAATAAAATTAATAATAATAATAATAATTAATTAATAAAATTAAAATGAAAATAAATTTTATAAAATTAAATTTGAAATTTCTAATTTATTAACAATACTTTTTATTATTATTATTATTATTATTGAATATTATTATTATTATTATTATTATTATTATTATTGAATATTATTATTATTATTATTATTATTATTATTATTATTGAATATTATTATTATTATTATTATTATTATTATTGAATATTATTATTATTATTATTATTATATTATTATTATTATTATTATTATTATTGAATATTATTATTATTATTATTATTATTATTATTATTATTATTATTATTGAATATTATTATTATGATTATTATTATTTAATTAATAATACCTAATTTATAAATATAAAGAAAACTGGAAATGGAAGGAGACCAGGTCCCAGATATTGTCAAAAAGATGTTTCCAAATGGTCCACCACCATCCTTAAAAGAAAAATATCCAAATGGTCCACCACCAGAAATTCTTGCTTTGATGATGAAGGGTAAACAATCTGCTGAAGGGCCAGCTGGAAATGAAGCACCAAAGGGAGAAACTCAAGCTCCACCAGAGGTTCCAGAATTCCTTAAAAAAATGTTCCCTAATGGTCCACCAGCACAATTACAAGAAAAGTATCCAAATGGTCCACCACCAGAAATTCTTGCTATGATGATGAAAAATGCTAACTTATCTGAAACTGAAAATAAGGAACTTCCAACAAGTGCTGCACCTTCTGCTCCTGCTGGAATTCCAGGTTTACCACCATTCATAACTCCTCAAATGATTATAGAAATGATGTCTCTCGGTATGAATCCACCAAAGGGTATACTTGAGGGTAAGGAACGTGATGAAAAAGAAAAGATGATTGTTGATATGAAGAATAATCTTTATGGTTATCAATACAAAGGTAATTTCCCAGATGAAGATGGCTACTTTGGTGTCTTTGGTGGTGTTTGTGATGATAAAGATGAAGCAATTAAATCAAATCCTGGAGCTTTCATTCAAGCAAATATTGAACTTAGAAGGGTATTAAAGAATTACTTCCCATCAGAACAATTCAAAGAAGATCTTAGAGAACTTCGTAAGAACTTCCAAGGTCGTCCAACACCACTTTATGAATGTAAGAGAATAGAGGAAATGATTAAAGAGAATAATAATGGTAAATGTGGAAGGATTTTTATTAAACGTGAAGATTGTAACCATACTGGCGCTCATAAGATTAATCACTGTATGGCTCAAGGTCTCATGGCAAAATATTTAGGTAAGACTTGTCTTGTTTGTGGTACTGGTGCTGGTCAACATGGTTTGGCCGTTGCCACTGCAGCTGCTCACTTTGGCTTTGATTGCAAGGTATTCATGGGTACCAATGATATTGCTAAGGAACATCCAAATGTTTCTAAGATGAAGGTTCTTGGAGCTGAAGTTATTCCAGTTGACTTTGGTGGTAAGTCACTCAAGGAAGCTAATGATGCTGCTATTGCTTACTTTGGTAAAAATTCAGATAAAGCTTTCCAATGTGTTGGTTCTGCTGTCGCAGTTCATCCATGGCCATTACTTATTAGAGAATTCCAAAGATGTATTGGTGATGAAGCTCGTGAACAACTTTTGGAAAGAACTGGTAGACTTCCAAATCATGTTGTTGCTTGTCTTGGTGGAGGTTCTAATTCTCTTGGTACTTTCACTGCTTTCCTTGATAACAAAGATATTAAATTATATCCAGTGGAACCATTAGGTAGAGGTACTAAATTTGGTGATCATGCGGCCTGTTTACTCTATGGTCATCGAGGTGCTTTACATGGTGCTTACTCTTATGTCTTACAAGATGAAAAGGGTGAATACAAATCTCATTCTGTTGCCAGTGGTCTCTGTTATCCATCCATTGGTCCTGAGCATGCTTTCTTGAAAGAAATTGAAAGAACTATTCCATGTGGTGCTAATGATCATGAAGCTTTAGAAGCTTTCTTTTTACTTTCTAAGGCTGAAGGTATTATTCCAGCTCTAGAATCTGCTCATGGTTTCGTTCAAGCTATAAAATTAGCTAAACAATATCCTGATGATATTATTTTATGTAATATTAGTGGTCGTGGTGATAAAGATGTTGATTATGTTATTGAAAATTATCCAGAATACCTTAAAAAAAAAAAATTTGATATTTTAAAATGTTAAAATTATAGATAATTCTATTTTTTTTTTTTATAAATCATTCCTAATTTCTTACTCAAATCATAATATTTAATCTATTCAGTCTATTCAATTATATATATATATATTTATTTATATATATATATTTATTTTATTTACCATAATTATTATATTATTATTATTATTATTTTTTAAGATTAATCTATCAAACCTATAAAATATATATATATATATATATATATATGAAGATTTGAAGAAAAATGTGATTTAAAAAAAAAAAAAAAAAAAAACTAATAAAAAATTATTAGAAAATAAATAATAAAATAAATAATATTAATAAATTTTGATTAAAAAAAAATTTTTTTTTTTTTTGTTAATTTATAATTTTATAATTTTTTTTTTTTTATTTTCATTGTTTTTTTTTTTTAAAGTAATATAATCGAATTAAATATATTATATGGTTTATATATATACACGTATAAATGTATTATTTTATATGAAATAAAAGCAATATTTATTATATTTATTATTATTATTATATATATAAACAATATAAATGTCAACTATAATGATAATAAATATATATATATATATATAGTATAGATAATATTTAACATAAAAACGTAAATATTTTTTTTTTTTTTTTTTTTTATAAAAAAAAAAATAATAATACTAATAATAGTAGTAAACCAGAAAATAAATATGTAAATTGTATCATTATAACTATTAACTATTACTAATATTATTATTATTATTGTGATTATTATTTTTTTTATTGTAATTATTATTATTATTATATAAATATAAAATTAAATTATCAAACATTATAAAATATGTTAGAATATTTAGTTTTATATATATATATATATTTTTTTTTCTTTTAAATAATTAATATGATTGATATTATATTTATTTTATTTATTTAATTTTTTTTTTTTTTTTTTTTTTTTTTTTTTTTTTTTTTTTTTTTTTTTTTTAATATTAAAATATTATTATTATTATTATTTTTTTTTTTTTTTCATTTGTTTTATTTTTTTTATTTTACTTTATTTTATTATATTTAATTGAATTTTATCTAATTTTATTTTATTTTAAGCAAATGTAATATCATCTGATTCAGCTATTTGAACAATGATTCCTAATTCATTAATACTATTTTCATCATTATCTTCTAATTTTTGTAATATTTCGTCAATTACAATGACCGGTGTTAAATGTACCAATTTTAATATAACATCTTTAACGGATTCTTGAGAGTATACTTTGTCACTCTGTCGAACACTTCTCAATATTTCTCTTTGTCTGGTATTAAATAACTTAAATTTAAGTCCAATTAAGGTTCGAATTAAAGTTAATAGGGCAACATTTTGTTTACCAAAATCTTTTCTGGATTTTAAATATTTAAAGACTCGTTCGTAACACGAAATGGCAATGAGAATACTTTTTTTAATTTGGGGAGTAATGACTCCTTGATAATTGGTATAGTTGGCCAAAACCAATTTAGCTAGTTGACGATAAGTATTAATGGTTTGATGATGATATTGTCCAAAACATTTCTCTTTTAATTTTCTTGCCTCCATACTGTGAACGATGGCTGTGTCAACATCATCTTTTTGGAAATAGGCATCGGCTAGGGTATGATGAGTAATGGCTATAACTTCTATATTTTTATCAGCACCAAGACTTTCAAATATTTCAATGGCTTCTAAATATTTTTGGATAGCTTCATCCATTCTCTTCAGAGTTAATAGATAATTTCCAAGCTATATTAGGAATTAATACATTGACATTAAAGAATATATATATATATATATATATTTATATATTTAAATATGTAATTGTTTTTATTTTAATAAAGTATTTTTTATTTATATATTTTTTTATTTATTTTTATTTTATCGATTTATTTTAATTATGTTATTTTAATAATTCATTTTTAATGATATAATTTAATAATAATAATAATAATAATAATAATAATAATAATAATAATAATAATAATAATAGTAATTATAATAATAATAATTATAATAATTATAATAATAATAATATATATATATATATATTATTTGCTATTATTTATTATTTATTATTTATTATTTATTATTTATTATTTATTATTTATTATTTATTATTTATTATTTATTATTTATTATTTATTATTTATTATTTATTATTTATTATTATTTATTATTTATTATCTTACCTTTGATACATGTTTTCCTGTTAAATGATGATTCTTTCCAAGAAGTTTATATGAATAATCTAAACATTCTTTTTGAATTTCATATCCTTTTTCATATTCTTCACATTTAATATATAATTCAGATAATTTACTAAGAATATTGATATAGTATAAGTGATCTTCACTTAAATGGAATTTAATTACATTTATGGCTTGATTATAGAATTCTAAAACGGTATCATCAACGTCATATTTTCTTAATCCTTTATCTTTATCCGTTACAGTGGAGGTATGATCTGGTTCTTGATCTTGAGGAGATTCTCCTCCTTCTCCTCCTCCTCCTCCGTTATTTTCTTTTTCAAAGTCATCCTCATTATTTTCAATATCTACAAAGGAGGAATGCATGAAATAGGTTTCCATTAAACATTCTAAAATTAATGCACAATAGGAATGATTTTTATTTACCAAATTTAAGGCTGAATTACCATAAATCTGTGCTTCATCATATTTTCCAATACTATTATAATATTTAGCTAATCCAAGGAATCTTATGGCCGTTCTATTATTTTTTGTTAGTTTTAATTTATGTCCAAGAGAAGAGAAATGAATACCTAAATCATATACTTCTTTTTCTTCTACTGAAAGTCTTTCTGCTATATCAAAATTAGCATTAACGGTTTTTGTTTTTGAAACAAAACCGATAAAGTTTTCTTTTGTAAATGGCTGTTGAAGTTTGAAATCATAATCAATTCTATCTTCAAAAAGAACTCCACACTTAAATTTAATTTATTTTTTTTTTATTTTTTTTTTATTTTTTTTATTTTTTTTGTTGTTATTTTTGTTGTTTTTGTTGTTTTTGTTTTTGTTTTTTGTTTTTGTTGTTTTTGTTGTTGTTTTTGTTGTTTACATAAATAAAATAAATAAATAAATAAGTAAATAAATAAATAAATTAATAAATAAATAATATAAAAGAAATTTACATGATATTGCATGCTTATAAAAAGCATAGGTTTATGAATATTTTGGAATGCGGTATAATCTAATTTACTATCAAATTTCTTATTTACTATACTCTCTATATTTTCTTTCCAGAACTTTTCATCATTTATAAATAATTATAATAAAAATAATTTATTAGATAATATAGTTCACATATATATATTGAATTTATAATATTTTTAAAAAAAAATTAATAATTAGATTTTTAATAAAAGTTAATAGGAATAAATACATAAATAAAATAATTTTTATATATTTTTATATATTTTATAATTTATATATATATATATATATTTACAGCTTTAGCCTTTGGTGAATTTCCTAATACAGTTTGGAATAAATTAATTATAAATGCTTGTATTTCTTCATCAATTTTTGAAGCTTCAATACTCTTGAAATGATAAACTATTTTTCTTAATTTATCATTAAACACTGTTTTACAAGCTCTGGCAACCATTTCAGTATAACAGAAATCTCTAATATATGGTAACTTTGTTAATTTGGCAATTAAACCTATTACATATCAATAAATAAATATATATATATATATATATATATATATATTTTTTTTTTTTCGAATTAATTTTTATTTGTTTATTATTTTTGTTTTAATTCAATACCAAATATATTAATGTATTCTTATAATATAATACAGTAATAATTAAAATATTTTTTTTAATTTTTTTTTTTTTTTTTAGAGATATATATATTTACTTAAATATCTGACATTAATTCCATTTTCATGCATAGTTTGAGTAAATTCTTCACTATCTAATGGTATAATTTGTAAATTATCTAATTGTTTGACAAATTGTGGTATAACAACATCTTTTAAATATCCACTGGCTTCTACTAAGTCTGCTTCATAACCATCTAATTCCTTTCCATTCATTTGGAATTCAGAAAATACATCTGAACAAAGTTGAGTTTTATAAGTTTTAATAAATTCAGGTCTTAAACGATTTTGTACATTAATGGTTTCCGGATCTTCAAGATTATCGCAATCCACTGGGAAAATATCACAAAGATTTAAGAAGTAGAACCTACTTGTTGGTTGACTGAAATAAACCTATTGAGAAATATATATATCATTTATTTATTTATTTATTTATTATTTATTTATTTATTTAAATTAATTTAATTATAAATTAATAAGTTAATAAATAATTTTCTAATTATATATAATCATATATATATATATATATTCAATAATAAATAAATTCTATTTTATTATTTTTTTTATTTAAGATTCTTACTTCAACTGTTCCTGAAAGATTTATTGTAATTCTTTGACTATCATCTAAAATTACTTGATGTATGAGCATGAGAGTTAAAGACATTAATAATTAATTAAATAAGAATTTATTAACAATAAATTTCTATAAATAAATTTAATATACGAAATATAACGTAATTATATATATAAAATTAAAAAAAAAAATAAAATAAAATAAAATAAAAAAAAAAAAAAAAAAAAAAAGGATATGATCTTTCAAATTTAATTTATTTCCAATTTCACTGATTTTGAAAATTGCATTATTATCTATTTTATATTCATCTGCAGTTAAATCAAATAAAAGTGAATTCTATATTTTATAATTATTATTATTATTATTATTATTATTATTATTATTATTATTATTATTATTATTATTATGTTATGATATTAAAAGATTCTTAATAAAATTAATTTATATTATATATTTTATAAATTTAATATCCATATATATAAATTAGAGTTTGTATTAATTATAATATATTACTTTTTCATCTAGTGGCATTAATGCGCAAGCAACTAAACGGAAACCTTTATAATCAACAAGACAAAATAAAGATGTACAAACATCAGATTTCAATTTATTAATAGCATTAATTGCTTTCAATTCTTGATTGGTTTTTGATAATTCAGCATTAATAACATTGGAATCTTCATCTATTCATTTTATGTATTTATTATCATAATTTTCGCAATTATATAAAATATATAGAAATATGGAAATAATTTTTAAAAATAAATATTTTATACGTTTTTTATTTGTAACAATCATTATCTTTTATTTATTCTATTTCTTTATTAATATTAATTTATACTATTATTGTTATTGTTATTGTTGTTTATTTTTATGATTTTTTATTTTATGTATTTAAATTCTGTTTTAAAATTTACTTTCATAATCAGTTGCAAATTGGAAAAATATTTCTCCATAAAGATATTTTCTTGGACTTGAAACATCTGCTTGTTGTTGATCATGTTTATTTGAAGAATGTAATTCATCAATGATTTTTCTACCATAATATTGAGATGCCTCTTGAAAGGCTCCAATTAATTCATATATTCTTATATCTATCCATTAAAAATTTTTTTTATTTTATTTTATTTTGAAATAGTTATAAAGATATATTCATGTTTGCATATTATTTATGATAAGAAATGAAAAAATAGATAATAATGATAATAATAATAATAATATAAATATGTATATATATATATATATAATTTTCAGTTAAAAATAATAAGAATATAAGTACAATATATATATTTTAACTTTTTTTTTATTATTTTGCATACTCATTTGTAAGAATGTATTATCTTTATCCTCTTCATTTAATGAAATTATATTTTGATATTTTTCATTCCATTTATCTAATTTTTATTTATTATATATATACAAATATATTATTATTTATCTATTATACTTAAATTTTTGTTTGAATATATAAGAGCAAAGGAAAGAAAAAAAAAATATTTTTTGTTTATACATATATAATATTAATTAATCTACCTCCTGGATTCAGGAAATCTTTTGTTTTTGGATTATTACTTAATTCTTTTTTATATGAAATAATTATTTTTTTTTTAAAAAAAAAAAAAAAAAAATTAATAATAATATTTTATTATATTATTATATATATATAATATATCATATAATATATCAAGATATTGTTAATTGAATATATATGTATTTATCATATAATTTCTCATTATAATTAGTTTTACATATATGTATATTTAGTTTTTTTTTTTTTTTTTTTTTTTTTTTATTATTATTATTTTATTGTATTGAATAATAAATATTAACCATTTTTCCTTTTAAAGTCTTCCAATCTTTGTGTTCTATGTTTTAAATGCATAGGATATATTTATATATTTTAGAAATATGAAAAACCAAGTATATGATTTCATATTTTTTATTTTTTTAACCTCAACATATATAAATAATATATATCAATAATATTTACGCAGTGACAAGCTGTGCATTAGGAGCATTTAAATGATTTAATTCATCTGACGTTAAAATTGATGCATCACCAATAGACTTTTTTTTTTTAATAATTATATTATTTATTTTTTATTTTATTTCATTTTTTTTTTTTTTTTTTTTTTTTTTTATAATTTTATTATAATTTATTTTTCAATATTATTAAATTTTATATATTTAATATAATTTATATTAGTTATAAATTTTGACAATTATTGAAAATTGAATTAATAAATATGATTGTAACATAATTAAATTATATTTAATTATTTTTTTATTCTTTTGTATTAAAGTTTAAATCTGATTAATATAAATGTTTTTTATTATTATTATATTTAGAGATGTATGTATATATATATGTATATTACCAAAACACTGACTGAAGTATATGCATTATCAGCTTCATTTCCTGAAATACTACTTTGAGCATAAGCTGATCCAGAAATAGATGTTGTATCCTCTGAATAAACTGAATATAATTCATCTTCATCTCCTCCTCCTTTAGATTTTCCTGATTTAACTACTGTTTGTGCACTGGAAGTTTGTTGTATAATTTTAATCCAATCCTCCCGATCACTTTTAGTTTGTCCTGCAAAATAATACTTTATATATATATATATTACATTTTTATTTTGTTTTTATTTGTTAATGTTAATTTTTGTTTATATATATATATATATTAAAATATATTATATGAATTTTTGATGTATAAAATTATATATATATATATATTTTTTGTGATATAATGTAAATATTCCATTATTGAAGAATAAATATAATTATAAATATCAAAAAGTTGTTGTTTATTATAAATTTATATATATATTGAAATATAGCATATATGAATTTTTTAATGTATAAATTTATATATATATATTGAAATATATTATATATGAATTTTTGATATATAAAATTATATATATATATATATTTTGTGATATAATGTAAATATTCCATTATTGAAGAATAAATATAATTATAAATATCGAAAACGTTGTTGTTTATTATATAAAAATAAAAATAAAATAATAAATAAATAATATATATATATATATAAAATATAATATGATACTGTTAATGCTTATTTTTTTTTTATAAAATTTAATTTAGTATATCTAAATTCATATTATATAGATACTAAAAGATTATTAAATAAAGAATCGAAATAATCATTTTTATTATATATATTTTATATAATTTATATTATATAAAAAAAAATTTAATAAAAAATTTTTTTCTTATTTTTTTTCTTTTTTTTTTTTTTTAATTTTTACTCTTTTATTTTTTGTTATTATAATAAAAGGGGATATTTTTTCTGTTTTTCGTAATATTCCTTTACTCAAATTTATTGTATCATTTGGAATTTCAATAATGGTATTTTCTGGATTAATTAAATGCTTTGGATGACATGATTGTACAGCATGATCACGTTTATCATATATATGAAGTTCTACTTTGGGTTTATCAAATAAAACAAACCATTTTAAACGCCATTTTGATAAGAAATGATTTCCTCCTTTCTTATATACCCATCCTTGCTTTGCCACTCGTCTTCCAGTGTTTGCTGGTGTTGATATCATTTCTTTTTTTTTTTTTTTTTTTTTTTTTAAGTTTATCTTTCTTTCTCTCTCTCTCTTTCTTTTCTTTTCTTTTCTCTCTTTCTATCTCTCTATCTCTCTCTATTTATTTTTAATATTTTTTCTCCTTTCCTGATATTATTCTATTCTTTTTTTAAAAAAAAATTTTTTTTCTATAATAATATTCTTTTTAATTATATTATTATTATTTTTTTTATTTAGTTCTTTTTTTAATATTATTAATTTATTGTTCAATAAAGTAAATAATGACAAACTCGTTAATATAATATTTTTTTTAATTCTTTTTTAAAAGATATAATATTTAATTATATATATAATAATAATATTTAAATTTACATAATGATTTTTTTATTATAAATATTTCAATTATTATTAATATATATTATATATAATATATACATTTTTTTTTTTTTTTTTTTTAATTTTCATCTATTTAATAACATTAATAACAAAACAATAATAAATAAATAAAATAATTGAGAAAAACTTAACAATTAAAGTTTTAATAATATTATAGTTTACAATTTTAAATTATATTAAACCAAAAAAAAAAAAATTACGATGAATGCTTAATATAGTTCAAAAAAAAAAAAAAAAAAAAAATTTAACAATTTAATATATTATTATATATGAATTTTAAAAACTAAGAATAATCTTGTTAGTATATCTATAATAAAAAGTTCATAAGAATCATATTATGATAAATAGTTATACTAATAAACTTTATATAAAAACTTAATATTTATTAAACATAGTTTAAATAAATTATTAATTAATATGATAAAATATAATAATATTAAGTATTTCATTAAAAAATGGAATATCCATTTTTCACACAAAAAAGGATTTTTTAATAAAATTTTAAATTTCTTTATTTAAAAAAAAAATAAAATAAATAAAATAAAATTAATAAAAAAAAAAAAAAAAAAAAAAGGCTCATTAATAAAATTATTAATATTAAAGATTAATTATGATAATTGAATACTTTTTAATATATCAAGAAAAAACTAATGATCAATTTTTATTTAAAAAAAAATAAAAAAAAAAAAAAAAAAAAAAAAAAAAAAAAAAAAAAAATTATATAAAAATATATATAAGTTATTTATTATTATTATTATTATTATTATTATTATTATTATTTTACGGTATGTTTGCATATTTACAAACATACATACATTTTGTACATTAAGAAAACTTTTTAAAATAATGATTGTAAATAATTAATAATTAATAAATAAAAAAAAATAATAATAAATAATTGTAATTAATATTTATTCATAATTATTATTTAATAAAAATGCTTATTAACATAACTAATTAAGAAAAAATATATATATATATCAAAAAAAATTTTTACGAAAACTTTTTTTTTTTACAAATTAATAATAAAATAAAATAAAATATTTTATATTATATATATTAATAGGTTTATTTAATAAAAAAAAAATAATAATTATTATTATTATTATTATTATTATTATTATTATTAGATTATATAAAAAAAAAAATTAAGGAATACATTTTTTTTTTTTTTTTTTTAATTACATATATATTGTAATAAAATTAAAAATTTTACTAATAATTAAAAATTAAAAATTTAAATTAATATAAAAATTGTTAAATGAATAGAACAAAAAAAAAAAAATAAAATAAAATAAAAAGATGAAAAAGATGAAAAAGGTGAAAGAATAGGTAAAAAAGAAAAATTCTTTTTTTAAAAATAATAATAATAATAATAATAAATTATATATAAATTACATATATTTTATTTTATTATAATATTTATTTTTAAAAATTATTTTTGTATTATATAAAATGTCTTAAATATATATATAAAAAGAATAAAATAGTTGATTAATTAATTATAATTTTTAATTTTTTTTTTTTTTTATAAAAAAAAAATATTAAGAAAAGAAATGAATAAAAAAAAAAAATAAAAATAAAAAAATATTATTTAATAAGTGATTTTTTTTTTTTACTACTATTATTATTATTACTTAAGCAAATTCATCTTCAATATCAACTTCTTGATTCATTTCAGTATTAACACCAGATCCAACATTAGTAAAACCTTCACTTTCTAATCCAGAGAAGTTTAAGAAATGACTTGGACGATGACATTCATCAAAGAAACTCTTTGGAGTATCAAGTTGTAAAGTATATTTCATTTCGGTTCTATGCTTAGCACCCATAAAGTGATAATTCCAAACACCATCAGGTTCTGGTACCATAAAGAAACCAAGGAAACGATCACTTAATAACATTTGTACCTTTTCATAATAAGATGGTAAATAACCAGGTGGATTAGCAGTATTATCCTTATTATTACGACCCCATTCATAACCTGCTGGAGTCACCTTGTAAGCAGTCAAAGAACATGAACCTGGAGTGAAACTACATGTTATGATAACAGTCTTTTCTCCATTCCATGATTTATTATCAGCCATAATCTTTGAATGAATGGTAACATCGATTGGACTAAGTTGTGGTAATAAAGCGGGTTGAGTATGGATCCAACCTAATGGTTCTAAGTTTCTTAAGTATTCATGTTCAGGAATTTGAGCTGGTAAGTGAACTTGTTGATGAGTACCCCACTGTGGAACTAAGACAATACATCTAATTTCCTTAACTTGAGCATTATCTGGTGGACTGACACCATAGAGATAGCCAGCAATTTGAGTTCTAAGATCACTGATACATATGAATTTCTTTAATATATTCTTTGGTAAAATGTAGGTGTAACCTGTTTCCTTAATATCATCAGAATCAACATAAATATGATTAGTTCTAAGATGTAAGTTAGTACTTGAAATGGCACGAACTCTCCATTCAGTCTTCGATGAGAATGTTTGAGATTCATAGTTAGATGTAGTAGTAACAATCATTTCATCACCATGAATATTTTGAGTCTTTGTAGTGACAGCAGTAAGTTGACTTTGTTCTTTATTTTGCTTATCAATTTCAACAATTTGTTGTCTTTGTAAACTTGGAGCCGAAATTTCCATACCCAAAATAATATCACGAATTTCTGGAGCAGTTAAACTAGCAACATTAACATTATTCTTTTTACCATAATCACCGAGAATAAGATCTTTAAGTTTATTTTCAAGAGTAATCCATTCATCATCAGTAAGTGTTGGCCAAATATGATGTGGTTCGGTGACAGTATTCTTATCTGGTCTTAAAATAATCTTTGTCTTTTCATTATTAATATGAAGGGAACGAAGTATCATAATTAAACGTGAGAAAGCAGTATGACTACTAACAGTCTTTAACCAATCATCATATAAATTGAAAAGAACCATTTGTGGTTCAATAGCCTTCAAAATTAAATCACCAAACTTTTCAATCTTTAAACATGCTTGGAATGGAAGTTGTAATTCACTACCTTTAATTACAATGTTAGGGAAATCGAGTAAGTGAACTTCAAGTGGATCCAACATACCTTTACGGGTAACAATAATTTGCTTTGGTTGTTCTTCAACTGGTAAGGAACGAATAAGAGCAGCAACTTCTTCTGCAGTCTTCCATTTAGCTAATTGACCTAAACGCTTTTGACCTGCCCATACACTAGTGTGAATAATCTTAAGGAACAGTTGACCAGTTCTTGGGTTGAAAATGAAAATAGCACCATTAATTGGTTTAGTTGTTAAGTTACCTTCGAATGTTTTGTGAATAGTGACACGATATACATTTGTATCATCAACGAACCAAATAATTTGATTACTGAAAAGTTCAAGATAGTTACTAGATGAAAGATATGGTTCAGTTGGTTCTGAAGAATAAAGTTGAAGACCCTTTCTAACACGTTCTCTTAATACATATAAAGCTGGGTTAGCTTTAATAATTTTAGCCATAGCTTGTTGAATTAATGGCTTCATACCAGCAAACCAGTTACCATAGGCACTATGTAAATTATAAGCTAAATCAATACCAATCATAGTACCAGTTGGTGATGGATAAATACTCATATTATCTGTAGTGTATTCTAAGTATTTAGCACGAACATAACGTTCAATATCGTGTGAATCAAAATCACCCCATCGTAATTGAACATCAATCCAAAACTTTTGAGTAGTTGCACCATCAAAGGAATCCTTAGTATCATTTAATAAACTTGGTTTACTAACATTCCATTTATAAGCAGCAAATAATAAAATATCAGCACATGAAGAATTCATCTTGTATGACTTACGTGGGTGAATAGTTTCCTTTTGAACAGTTTCAATTTCAAGAGCTTCTAATTCTTGATCAAATACTTGACACAAATCCATAACAATACTTTCGTGAATCTTTTGCCACAAGTGAGCTCTGAAAATTTGAATTAACGAAATCTTCAAAGTTGGAATCTTACCATTCATGTAAATACCTGTTAAATCTAATTGTACTCTGAAACCGACATATACATTAGCTCTGTTAATTGTTGGGGACCACCAAAGGGTGAAACGACGATTAGGAATTTGATTAAGACCAGAACGTTGGGCATTTGTTAATTTCTTATATTTCATACTTTCTTCAAAACCAGATGCCTTTTCCCAGAACAAACCTTCCCATGTTGGGAAGTAAGTACCCTTGAATAATGTATGCTCTAAAATACCTTCAACACCACCTAAAGCTTGAATCATATCAGTACGATAATTATTTAAATTCCATAATTTACCATCATGTCTAGTATGAGTCCACCAGAATGGATTATTCTTAAGTACTTGATATTGCTTAAAGTCAGTACGTACACGCCATCCCTTATCATAAGCAAGAGTATGTCTATCCTTTTGGAAAAGGGTGTTAATTCTTGGAATACCTCTGTCCCAACTATCTTCAAGATCTTCTAACGTTAATCTTCTGTTTTGAGCATTAGCTTCTTGTCTCTTTAATGCATATTCAGCCCAAACACGTTGAGAATCGATGAATTCTGATTCCCAAGGTTGAATATATCTGTAAAGATTTGGAATAACTTGGTCTTCTTCATGAGACATACCACTTCTGAAGTGTGTAATACCAGTCTCGGTTTGCTTACTCCATCTTAAATCACTTTGAGGAATTAATACATGACCCATACTTAACATACCTAAACCACCCAATTCTTTTGGTGTATAGAAAACAACTGGTGGGAATCTACTTGGCATTTTTGAATTCAAACCAATCTTAATACGAGTTTGAATTTTGTTTTCACATTTCACTAATAAATCTAAGAGTTCACGAGTATGAACTGCAGCTTCACGATAATATGTCATTAAACCAATTAATGCTGTATTCCATTTATTAACAATTTTTGTAAATGTAGTACTACCAGATGCCATAAGTATTTGACGAATTCTATTATGGAATTTTTGAAGACTAGCATCATCGACTCTAAGGAAAGCTTGAGCAGTTCTTTCTTTAGTTTGTTCATTAATTAAATTCCAAACACCTTCACTTAATGTAAATTCTTCATGTATACTACGAATCTTTGGTAAAATTCTAACTTCAAAACCACACATTGAGAATAAAAGATTTGGATTATCTTTACTATAGACACTAACAAAGCTTTCCTCCCATTCAATAGTAGTAAGACTTCTCGGAAGACGATTTTTAATATCCCAAAATACAGCTCTACCTAAATTAACATCATGTTTCATTAAACGCATACGACAATCACGCGGCCAACATTTCTTGGAAGGATAACCAACAATGTTTTCATTATTTGGATCTGGATGTTCGGTTAAGTATCTTTGAATTAAATCACGAGCTTCTTCTTCTGTAAATCTAAACATAATATGAACTTTATCAATGTATCTTGAATATAATCTGATTGGATGACGAGTTTCTGTTTTTATATCCTTATATTGTAAGAAGTCATTTGGAAGTTGTGGAGGACCAGCCATTTCACTAGCTCTCTTAAGACCAAGAATAAGAAGATCTAAAACAAGACCATAGTATTGGAAAATAAAACTAGCAAATTGTAAACCTCTAATAAGACCATAAGCATTAACGTGATTCATATCCTTATAATTCAATACAATATTATTCTTTGCAGTCATATAATCAGCAATATTATGATCTAAAATTAATCTTAACAATCTATTTAATAATGTTAAATCAATTTTTTCATATACTCTACTAAGTTGAGTTTCTAACATAACATTACATTGTCCATCGCCAGTTTCCCAAACATCAACTAAGTTATTAATACCTTGACACCATTTATAAACAAGAAGTGGTGGTGGTTCTGAATCACTTGGCTTAATCCATGCTGGGAAGAGATGACGTTTATCAGCTTCATACCATAAATATTGATCTAAGTAAGCATCAGTAATCTTTTCTAAGGGTTCAATACTATATACTGGAATTAAATGACTATATAAATCCATAAATTCAATACCAACTTCCTTAAATGCACGTTGAGTTAATAACAATCTCTTAATACGAGAAAGACAGTCATGAGGATTATCGTAGGCTTGTTCAATTAAACCGAGTTCTTCTCTCTGACTTTGGTTTAATCTACCCTTAACACTATAAGCTTCCTTTAATCTTTCTAAAGCCAAAGTTAATAATTTTGTATCATGCTTATATGAAAGTGGAGGGAATGGAATTGGTGAAAATCTTCTGCTTTCTAACCAGTGAACAGTACTTGTATAAATAGCAACAGCTTCTTCAGCAGTAATATATGGACCATCCTTTAAATAATTATGTTGTCTTTCCTGTTCAGCCTTTAACCAAAGACGAGTTAATCTACCTAAATTCTTTTTACATACAGTCTTATCAACAGTAGCTCCTCTACGAATACGCTCTCTATTGTAGTGAGCTACACTAGTCCACCAATCAGCCTTTGATTTGACATAACGTAAAATCATATTTTCAATAGGAGTTGGTAAACCAGGAACCTTCCATGGAATATTTGCTTTCCAACAACGCCAAGCTTCACTTAAATGTTGTAAAATAGTTCTTGATTTATTAGCTTTAATACCTTCTGGCATCATATCTAAAATATCATGCATAACAGCAGCACGTAATTCAAGATCATAATGAGATTCAACACGTTGTTTAGTAACAGTTTTAGCAATACCCTTTGATTGACGACCTTCAAAGTGACGTGCTAATAAATTACCTAACCATCTTTCTAATAATGGAACAATACCACGCATAAAGAATAACCATACTCTCCAACCTGGAGCCCAGAAACCACAACCTGGACCTTTACCAACAGGACCACTATTGAAACGATAATAGCTATTAAAATGTAAAAAAAAAAAAAAAAAAAAAAAAAAAATACATATATATATTAATAATAATAATAATAAATATATATATATATATTTTATTTTTTATTTAATAATAATTTTAATTATAATGTTTATTATGATAAATAAATATTTAATTTCATTTTAAATTTTTATATTTAATATTTAAATAAAATAGATTTTCTATTTAATAATTAATTTTTTATTATTTTAACTTACATTAAATGCTTAAGATCCTTACACATACGAATTTGACGCATTAATTTATATTTGTAACGATACATACCAGTTAACTGACCTACATGAGAGAAAATATATTGTAAACCATCAGCTAATTGGAAAGCATCAACATTACCTAAACGATATTGAACATGAGAATCTACTACTAATTTTGTTAAACGAAGAATTTCACGACAAAGATGGAAAGCATTACCAAAACGAGACTTCTTTCTTTCCTTTGTGGTCAAAGTTTTAACAGGCTTCAAATTAAAGTTATAATCAAGATGAAGATAATTCAAATTCTTACGGTGAATTAATAAATTAAGCATATTATAACCTTGACGACAAACTTGAAGACCAACTTCAACCCAATCAAGTTCTGTTTTTTGGAAGAACTTAGTAGCAGCTAATTGTCTGAATAAATACTTTTTGTTTAAGGCCTTTGGTGGACGATGCTTTAATGAATTCAAAATATAGTATTTTAATAATTTTTGATATGAAACTCTAATTTTAACTGGATATCCTGATGGACAATGTTCTAAATACCAGTTTTTAACTAATGGAACATCAATTGCACGTCTTGAACGACCGCTACGTTTATCAAATGGTCTTGGAGCCCAATATAATTCAATACCACTTGCTGTATTATCGGTATATAATGGTGTATCACTTAAGAATGGTTTTGTATCTTCTGGTAATTCAAAATCATCATCTTCATCATCATCCCCAAAAACTTCATCCTCATGTGATATTTTAACATGTGTTTCAATAGTTCTTGAAGAAATTGGATTAATAATTGGATCAAAATAAAAAGCTGGAAGATCTGGATCTTCAGCTCTAATATATACACAAATTGGGTAATGATACCATGAAACTTTTACTGAACGAGGTAATGAATTATATAAGAATGGAAATGCAATTTTATATTCTGTTCTAATTTGTTGACGAATAATAATTTTATTAATATCATTAAATTCATTCCAATCTTCATCAACCGGATCAATATCACGATATAAAGGTTCAAATTTTGGACCTCCTGGAATTGCAAGATTTAATGATTTCGCTGTAATGAATGAGTTGAGATCAAATAAATAAAAGTAATTCTTATCTGTAAAATCTGATAATAATTGATGAGCAAGTCTATATAAAGTAGACATAATAGGTAAATTAAGATTCCATTTTTTATATGATGAACCACATATAAATTTAGTATCAACTAAAGGTTTATGATCATAAAACCAATCATATACTGCTGCATCTTCTTCTTCATCTAATTCCATTTGAATGGCTTCTAATGGTTCAACATCTAATATATTATCACCATAATCAAGTGGTGGTTCTTCATCATCTATTATATTGTTATTTTATAATATTGAAATCATTTCATTTTGATAATTAATTATTTATTTATTTATTTATTTTTTATTTTCTTTTTTTTTTTTTTAAAAAAAAAAAAAAACATTGAATTTAAAATGTATGGATTCTATAATATATCTATTTTACATATCTAGTTTATATTAACTAATATATATATATATTGTATTTATATAAAAAATAATAATAATTAAAAAAAAATACATACCAAATGGAGGAAATCTCATTCTTTTAAAATGTCTACGATCACGTTTCTCACGACGCATCATAATCCACATGGTACCCCATTGAGCTAAATAAATTGGTTCAACTACCCAAGGAATTTCATTTACAAACGTAATTGCACCCGTAATGTGATATAAAACTGGGACTTCTCTAACCTTTTAATTATAAAATAATATTATTTTACAAAATTTTAAAAATATTTATATATAAGAAATTTATATACTAATAAATTGATAATCTTTTTTATATTACTATTATTTTTTTTTTTAAATACAACAAAATAACAAAAAATAATGTGTTTTTAAATTATAAATACTTGTTCCCAAGGCATTGGCATATTTTCTAATAATTTTAATACAGCATGTGGTATATATTTTAAAGCACCTAAATAAATTCTCTTATCATGTCTATATTTTTTACTTGACATATCCCCATGATCTTTTATAATCTTTCTTAAATGTTCTTGTGGCATATTTTCTTTTTGTTGTTCAACGAATCCAAATTTTCTTTTTTCTCCATAACGTTTTGAATTCATTTGTTGCCATTTCATACTTTTTTCTTTTAATTTATCCTCTGGTAAATCTAGACTTGGAGGTTGTAAATGAGTTTGTTGAGGAGGATAAAATGGTCTTTGATTTGGATTTTGGGGTGGTATATATCCATTTCTTGGATAACCTCCCATTGGAGGAGGTATTGACGACATATTTCACTTTAAATAACGATAAAAAAAAAATATACAACTATTGGAATGTATAATATAATATTTTATCCTGATTATTAATTTATTGATGAATTAATAAGATTAAATTATGAACATCAATATTATAAAAAAATAAATATAATAAAAATTGAAATATATATAAAAACAAACTAATATATATAAATATTATAACTTTTAATATATAATAATAAATATATCAATGCAAATCAAAATAAATTTAATTTGCAAATTGATTTCCTTCTTTTTCTTATTCTTCTTTTATATATATAATTTATTTAAAAAAAAAAAAAAAAAAAAAAAATATATATATATATATATATATACATATATATAATTTATTGTTATTAAATTTATTATACACCAAATACAAAAATAATAAAATAAAAATATATTGGACAATTTTTTCTTTATAATTAAATATTATATTTTTATATTAATAAATTTTATATTTAAATTTTTTATAAAAAGAATTGATTATTCAATTTGTAATAAAAAATTTATAAATTCTCTAACCTTTAAATATTAAATATATTTAATTTATTATTTCATAAAGCTATATATAACTGTGCTTTATAAAAAATAAAATAAAAAAAAGTATATATATAAACATAAATAACAACTAATATAATTTATTAAAATTTATTAAATGAAAATTAAAGCTATTACGGCCGTTAAACGTTTAACAAATTAAGAAAATGTTTTTATAATTACAATTTTTATAATAACTATAATTTATGATAAAGTATTAAAATAGAATTCTTATTTTTCATATAGTAAAGATATCGCTGTATAAAATTAAAAAATATTAATATTTCATATAAATTAAATATAAAAAGTATATACAAGCAGATATTATAATTATTATCTTTTATGTAACTATTTAAAATATTGCTTATTTTTAATTTTACAGATTATTTATTAATAACTATTAATAATAACAATCGCATTTTTAGTTTTATTATTGTAATAACAACTATTTAATATTTTATGTGTTTTAATATTAATAAATAATAAAACATATATGAAATAGAATTATTAATAATTTAAATAATAATAATAATATTAATAATTATTTTGTATTAAAATAATATTATGATTGGTTAAATTCTATTGAAATTTATAATGTAAATTTGATATTTTATTATATTTATTTTATTATTTATTTTATGATATATGTAATTATTTTTTTTATTTTTGTTAAAAAAAATTTTAATAATATATAAAAAATATAAGATTTTTTTATAATTAATTTTTTTATTTCATTCTATATATTCTAATAGATTCTAATATATATCTTAATATTTTTATCCAATCGAATTATAGTTTATTTTAATTTTTTTTTTTTTTTTTTTTTTTTTTTTTTTTTTTTTTTTTTATAATTATTTTATATAGATTTTTTTTAAAAATTTATAAAAACTAACTTATAAAGTAATTGATATATATAATTCTGTAAAGATATATTTAATTTAAACAAATATAAAAGGTTTTTATAAGATAAGAGAATTCAACATGGCAGGAGATGATTCATTCCATCATCGTTCCTCATTGAAACAAACTAATAAACCATTTAAATCAAAGTTTACTTCAAAGGGTGAATTAAAAATTAAAAATAAAGGTTCGAACTAAATATATATATATATATATATATAAAATAAGTATAAAAATATTCAATTTCTATTGGTTTCTTTATAGTAATCGTAATATAATGAATATTGAATTATAAAAAAAAACAAAAAAAAAAATAAAAAACAGGTAAAGTTAATAGATCAATTCAATACTCAGCAAAAAGAAATGAAATTTCAAAGGCTGACAGAAGAAATGCTGCTAAAGTTGCCCAAAATAAAAAAAGGCAGGAAATTATTAATATAAATAGATTATTTAGTGGCACTAACGGAACTCCAAAAATAATTGTAAATGTCAAAATTATATTAAATTAACTTTTTAAGCAATTGTTTTTTTTTTTTAATCTTATTAATAATAAAAATTTAAATAATATATTAATTTAAATCAATAGGCTGTTGTTCCATTATGTGTTGATGTAAATTCTATCGATGTTACAAAAAAATTTTTCGAAACTGCTGAAAAAGAATATCCAGTAGATAATGATGGAAGACCAGTTACTTTAAAGTATATAAAAATTAGTTAAAATTTTCACATTAATCAAATCAAAATATATTTAAATATTTAATTTTTTATTTAATATATATTATTTTTATTTTTATATTTGTAATTATAAAATATTATAATAAATAATTTAATATTAAAAGAGTCGAACGCTTTAAGCAAAAAGTTCAATTTATTCAATGTAGAAGAAATGTAAATGAAATTCTTGATGCTATCAAGGTCGCTGATTATGTTTTGTTTTTAGTATCAGCGGAAGAAGAAGTTGATAAATTTGGGGAACTCGTTTTATTAACTATTAAATCTCAAGGTGTTCCAACAGTATTAACTGTAGTTCAAGTATGCCTTTTTTTTTTTTTAATTTGAAAATAATAATGTTAAATATAAATAAGTTATATATTAATTTAACAAATTTTATTAATGAAAAATAAATAATAGCATTTAGAAAAAATTCCAAATAAAAAGAAGCCAGAAATTAAAAAAGCTTTAACTACTTATATGGAATATCACTTCCCAGGGGAGCAAAAGATATATTCAGCTGCAGAAAAGAATGTAAATAAGAAATACATAAATTAATAATTAATAATAATAATGAAAAAAAGTAAAAGTGGTATTAAAATTTTATTATTATAAATATAAAATTATATGCATATATATATAAATAGGATTGTTTAACATTATTAAGACAAGTTACTATGCAAACTCCAAAACAATTAGTATGGCGTGAAAAATATTCTTATATGTTAAGTGATAGTATTGATTACGATCGTAATGAAGGTGTTTTAAGAATTAATGGTAATCTTAGAGGTCAACAACTCTCAGTTAATAGTTTAATTTATTTAAATAATTACGGTAATTTCCAAATCCAAAAAATTGAAGAAGATATGAGATATGATCACAGTAATAAAAACGGTATGTCTGTTGATGAAAATTCATTTAAAAGAACTTTATATCCCGATCCAGAGATTCAAGAAGATTTAATATCTGAAAATGAACCTGATCCATTAGAAGGAGAACAAACATGGCCAACTGAAGAAGAATTAATGGAAGCAGAAAAAAGAGTTCAAAATATGAGTAATATGGAAGGAGTTTCCATTCCAAAATCCGTAATGACTAATACTAAAGATATTAGAAAGGTACCAAAGGGTACTTCCACTTACCAAGCTGCTTGGATTATTGATTCAGAAGATGAAGAGGGTAGTGAAGATGATTATAGTGATGAAGATATGAAAATGGAAGTTAATCAAGATTCTCTTAATAATAGAATTAGTGAATGGCAAAATACTATTGATGCTCCAGAAGAAATAGAACCAGAAGTTAATGATGAAGAATTTGAAGAACTTGAACTTCCAACCAAGGATGATTTATTTGATGCAGAAATTGATGAAGAAGAAGAAGAAAGAGCGTAAGTTTGAGTAGTTTTAAAAAAAAGAAAATTAATTCAAAAAAAATTTAAATAGATATATAAATAATTATAAGTATATTTAATTAAGTAGAAATAAAAAAATATTAATAAATATGTATATATTTATAATTATAATTTTTATTATTATTATTATTATTATTATTATTTTTTTTTTTTGAAAAATTATAAATAGTTACAAAGAATTCATCGAAAAGAAAAATCAAGCAAACATGGATCTTGAATTCCCAGATGAAATTGATACTCCATTGGATGTTCCTGCTAGAGAAAGATTCCAAAAATACAGAGGTTTACGTAGTTTCCGTACTTCTCCATGGGATCCATATGAAAATCTTCCAGTAGATTACTCAAGAATTTTCCAATTTGAAAACTTTAAAAGAACCAAGGCAAAAATTTTCAAAGCCATGAAAAATGTTAGTGATGAAGATGAAGAAAAATTCTACGTTCAACCTGGTAGAAGAATTTCTATTTATGTTAAGAATGTACCACAAAGTCTTTATGGTAAATATTATTATTATTGTTATTATTATTATTATTATTATTATTATTATTATTATTATTTAAATCTTATTTTTATTTTTATTTTTTTTATCCTATATATTACTATTATATATTTATATTTATATTCGTTATTATATCTGAAAAATTATATATATATTTATTCATGAATTATTTGAAAATTTATTTATTTTTTGATTTATATATATATATATTTATGTTTAACTATAAATAAAGACAATTATAATCCAAAGAAGCCATTTATTGTATTCAGTTTATTACCACATGAACAAAAAATGTGTATTGTTAACTATGTTGTTACCAAGCATGCTGATTGTGAAGAAGTCGTAAAGGCTAAGGATCCAGTTGTTGTCCACTGTGGATTCAGAAGATTTGTAATGAGACCGATCTATTCTTCTAATACACGTGGTGGTACAAACAATGTACACAAGGCTGAAAGATTCCTTCAACCAGGTAGATCGACCATTGCTACTGCATACGCTCCAATTACTTATGGTCCAGCTCCAGTTTTAATGTTCAAATACAATGAAAATGAAAATATAGGTAAATTAATTAGTAAATTAATTAATTTACTAATTTATTAAATAATTTTTTATTTTTTTTTTATTTTTTTTTTTTTTTTTTTAAAAAAAAAAAATTTAATTAAATATTTATTATAATTATAATAATTTAAAAAATTTTTTTATTAATGAAATTATATAAAATTAAATAATTAAAATAATAATAATATTTATAATAATAATAATAAAATAGAACAATTCCCAACTTTAATTGCTACTGGTTCATTACTAAATATGGATACTAATAGAATTATTGCTAAAAAGATCGTTCTTACTGGTTATCCATTCAAAATTCACAGAAAATCCGCTGTTATTCGTTATATGTTCTTTAATCCAGAAGATATTAATTGGTTTAAACCAATTCAACTTACAACCAAATATGGTCATGTTGGTCATATTCGTGAATCAATTGGTACGTTTAACAAAAATATAAAGTTATATTAATTAAATAATAAAATTTATTAAAAAAAAATATTAATAATTTTATATTATGTATTAATTTTTTTAATTATAAAGGTACCCATGGTTATATGAAATGTATATTTGATGGATTAATCAACCAACAAGATACCGTTTGTATGAACTTATATAAGAGAATCTTCCCTAAGTGGAATACTCAAATTTATAATGATGAAAAGGTTGATGGTGAATATGTTTCATCTAAGGAAGATGAAGTGATGGAAATGTAAAATAATTTTAAATAGATATTAAAGAGTTATATAACTATTTTTATAGTTTAACAACAATTTATTTAAAAAAAAATTTTTTTTATTATCAGAAATTAAAAGAAAATTAAAAAAAAAAAAAAAAAAAAAAAAAAAAAAAAAAAAGAAAAAGAGAAAGAAAACTGATTATTTAAATTTTTTATTATTATTATTGTTATTTTTTTTTAGTCCTTTTTAAAACTTATTATTTATAATATTATAATTTAATAATAATTTATTTCAATTCATATTTAATTAATTCATTAAATATTAAATATTTGTTTTAATTGAATATTAAAACAAAACAAAATAAACCAAAGAGAATCTTAAGAAAATATTTATTATGTTATTTTTATAGAATAAGTTTTTTTTTTTTTTTTTTTATTTTTTATTTTTTTTTTTTCTTTTTTAATTTTAATTTTATTTTATTATACTTTAGAGATATTTATAATTTTTTTTTACAATAAATCAAAAACTGTATCGATAATTAATTATAATTTTTTTTTTAATATTGAATTATATATAATAACAATAATAAATAAATTTTTATATATAAATAATTATTATAAATCTATTTTTTTTTTTTTTTTCTTCATATTATTTTATTTTACTTTAATAAAAAATGAAAAATATTATAATAATGAAATAATAATAATAAATAAAATGAAAATAATAATAATAATAATAATAATAATAATAATAATATTTTAATATTATAAAAAATATTAAAATAGTTTTAAATCTTCTGATTTTTAATTAAACTTTAATTTTAGGAGTAAATAGATCAAATTTATCAATATAATATTTATATAAATAAATAATAATTTATACAATATAAAAGTAAATAAAAATTAATACTCTGTATAATTTTTTATATACATTTTATACATTTGGATTTCTTTTTTATTTATAATTATAAAAAGGTATACATTTTAGTGAGTTGCCTAATATGTTAATGCCAATATATTTTTATTCTGATTACTAAATAAGGTTCCAAATCTTAAATATTATATTTTTTTTTTGGGAGAATTAAATTTAATTCAAAAAAAATTTTTTTTTTTTTCATTTCTATAAAATAATTATAATATTGATTTATTGAATATTGAAGCTTTTATATAATAAAGATGCCATTTAGGATGTAAAAATTCTCTTATTTTAGTTTAGTATAGATTTTTTATATATTTTATATAAATCAGTATTTTTGTTCATCTTTCGTTAATAACTATCTAATATATCTATATATGTATAAAAAGTGAATTACTAAATCTTTTTTTTCTTTATATTAGTAATTTATTTATTATTTTTTTTTTTTTTTTAAATTTGGATACTAATTAATAAACTTTTAAATAATACAAAATTTAATGAATACAATATAAATAAATTAAATACATATAATATTATATATTATAATATGTATATAATAAATCAGTTAATTAAAAAAGAAAAATTAATCCACTGTTTAAAGTAAATTTAGAGTATAATAATAACTAAATAAAATTTTAATTAATGAGTCAAGTATTATTGGATTTTTTTTTTATTCATTACATTTTTTTTTGTATATATTCTTATTTTTTAAAATATTCATTTTTCATCTTTAAAAAAAAAAAATAAAATAAAATAAAATAAAATAGGAAAATCTTAATATTTACTATTAAGGATTATGAAATTTAAATGTATATTTACATAAAAATAAGCTAATATTTATTAATGTGAAGTTAATTATAATAAAAGTCAAATTTTAATAAATAATAATTATGATATAAAAGTAAATCTTTATATCATTATTTATTAAATAAGATAGAAATTGAAAATATTAAATAATTAACACTAAATAAAAAATAATAAAAATTTAAAGGCAAAATTAAAAAATATTTAAGGTATTTTTTTTTTATTAATTAATTTTCATATAATATATAATATATAATTAAGTGACTAAAACGATTTATTTTCCTAGGTTAAAGAAAAAATTTCAATAATTATATCTATTAAATAAGCAAAAATGTTTATATTTGATATTGGAATGGTTTTTTGTCCTATTATAGGGTAATTTTTTTTTTTTTTTTTTTTTTTTTTTTTTTTTTTTTTTTTTTTCATACATATTTTCAAATTCATATTAAAACATAAACTAATAACAAACAAATACAATATTAATAATTATTTTTTTTCATATAAAACAATTTCATTATATGAATCCGTTATAATTATATAATAATTAATATTATAAAGATATTTAGACCAATACCGAACTGTTTGGAAAACACATTCATCAAGAGGTTTTTCATTAGTTATCTGTGGAATTTTATTATTTAGTAATATTATTCGTATATTCTTCTGGTATGAATAATTATAATATCATTGTATAATAATTTTTCTTTGTTATTGTTATTTATTTATAATATATATATAAATATTAATTTTTATTTTTATATTAAATTTCGATAATTAAAAAATGAACTATTTAAATATATAAAAAATAGGGCATTAGAACGTTTTAATCATGCTTTATTATTCCAAGCAATTGTTATGTCAACAATGCAACTTTTATTGTTAAAACTTTGTTTAAAGTATTTAAATGGTGATGAAACTGTTGAGAAAAGTCAATTTTGTAAATTTAATTTATTATATATTTTTAACAAAAAATATTGGAACGAATTCTGGAATTGGACTTCATTTAGTGCTTATATAGTAGTTTTATCTTGGCTTTGTATCGTTATTTCAATATTTAATTTTATGTTTTTACAAAGTGAAGTCTATGCTAATGCGTTAGGTACTTTAGCATTGGGTATAGAAGCTGCTTTAGGTATTCCACAATTGTTAAAAATTAAAAAACAAAAGTCATCTAAAGGGTTTAGGTAAAATGTCATAATTAATATTTATTTATTTATTATATTTTTAATAATAAAAATCTTTTTTTTTTAATTTTAAAAAATCTTCATATAATTAACATATAATAACATATAAATATTCCATATTATCATTTTTTTTTTTTTTTTTTTTTTTTTTTAAATTTTCTATTATTTTATAATGTTATAATTATATTTATATATGTTTTATATATATATATGTCAATGTTTATTCATATAATAATTATTCAATATTCAATTCAATATTCTATTTATATTAACTTCTAAAAACAATTCAAATAATTATTAAGTAAAACTTTATTATTTACTTGGGTGGTAGGAGATGTATTTAAATCAGGATATTATGTTTTAACTTTTTCACCTTATCAATTCATACTCTGTGGTTTCTTCCAATTATTTACTGATTTTGTAATTATTTTCCTTTGTATATATTATAGAAAGAATGATAGAACTTCATCTAATGTAAGTAATTAAATTTATATTAAAAGCAAAATATAAATACAATTACAAATATATGTTAATATTTATATGGGTTTTTATTAAAATTTAATGTAAATAGAAATTTACAGAAGATATCAAACAAGAAATAAATAATGATAATCTTTTATCTATTGTAAGTAATTAAAATTTTATTATAATAAAAAAATAAAAATAAAAAATATAATAAAAAAATAAAAATAAAAAATATAATAAAAATATTTGTATATGTAATTAATATAAACTATATTAATATATTTTATGGGTATATATTATTTTTGTTTATGAATAGAAAATTGCAGTAGATTCTAAGGAAAAAATAAATGATGATATACATACGATTGTAATTAATTAAATTTATATTTAATATAAATTCAATTTTTAATATAGTGGAAGTATATTTATATGATTTATTATAATTATATAATTGATAGGATATTACAGAGGTAACTAAGCAAGAAATAAATTATAATTCTAGTGGTTCAATTGTAAGTAATTAAATTTATATATGGTATATGTTAATAAGTACAGTTTATAGTATATTTATGTTTTATTTTTTTTTTAAAAAAAAAAAAAATAGGACCATTCAGAAGTTTGTAACAAGGAAATGAATAATGATATAACTAAAACTAATGTAAATAAATCTATTCAATTTTTTTATTTTATTTTATTTAATTTTATTTTAATCATTATTATTATTTTTTTTTAATATATATATATATGATTTCTAATAAATATATTTATATGAATTTTATAATTTTTATGTATGAATAGATTATTTCAGAGGATACTAAGTAAGAAATCAATCATTAATCATTAATAAATAATAAAAATAGCTGTTATTATAAAAAATAAATAAATATACTAAAGAAAAACGAAAAAAAGAAAAACAAAAAACAAAACAAAACAAAACAAAACAAAACAAAACAAAACAAAACAAAACAAACAAACAAAAAAAAAAAAAAAAAAAAAAAAAAAAAAAAAAAAATTAAGTAAATTAAAAAAAAATTTAAAAAATCATTATAAGTTAACAACTAAATAAATAATATTTTTCCTAGTATTATTTTTATTTATTTTTTTTTTTTTACTGTTTTTTTTTTATTATTTATTTTAAATTTTTTTTTTGTTTGTTTTATTTATTTTATTTTATTTTTTTTTTTTTAAAAAAAAAAAAAATAAGAATCAAAAACAAAAATAAAATCAATAACAAAAATTGATATTATTTTAATAGATATAATTGTAAATTATAAAATAATAGTAATATAATTAATATGGATAATAGTATTCTCTTGTCCATATTTGTTTTAATTATATAAATAAATAATTAAAATCAATAAATAATAGATAAATAAATAAGTAAATAAATAATTTTTCTTTATTTATTTAATCATTTAATAGTAAATATAATAATAATAAAAATAAATAAATAAATAAATAATAAATATTTATTTGTTTAATCATGTAAAAAGACAAAAAAAACAAAACATATAATAATTATTATAATAATACATATAAATCATATATACATAATTTTCAAATACCATATATATATAAATAAATATAAATAAAAAATTTCAAATATTCAAAAAAAAAATTTTTTTTAAAAAAAAAACTATTTTTGAATAAAAATTAATAATTAATTTTTGTTAATAAATTAGAAAAAATAATTATTTTTGAATAGTAATTAATAAATATTTTAGTTTTATAAAAATATATATATGTATTTTTTTTTACTTTCTAGAAATTTATTTTTTTTTTTTTAAAGTAGTAATAATTAATGGGTACATATAATCTATAATATTTTTTTTTTCTTGAATGTTTTAATATAATCATCTTCTTATTTAATTTTTATTTATTTATTTATTAATTTATTTCATCAATATATTCATTCTTCATCTTATATTTAAAAAAAAAAAAAAAAAAAAAAGTATGTATATATATATATGTATTTTTTTTTTTTGGAATACAAATTTTTTTTTATTATAATTTTTATATTTCAATAAAAAGAAAATTTTTATTGTAAATTTTTTTTTTTTTTTTTTAAATTTATATGTTGAATCTCCGAATATTTTTATTTTTATTTTTTATTAAATTAAATTTTTAATTATTATTATAAATCAATAAAATTTTCAAAACTTATTATTTGTTGAGAAATATTAATTATAATTAAATAATAATATTAATAATATTTGTAATAATAATTTTTTTAAAAATTTAAATTAATAATAATCGTAAAAATAATAATAATTAATAATTATCATTTTTAGTTCAATTCTTGATTTATTGTATATGTAATAATTGTATTATTATTCAAAAAAAAAAAAAAAAAAAAAAAAAAAAAAACTGAAAACTGAAAAAAAAAAAAAAGAAAAAAAGAAAAAAATATTTATTCATTTAAAGCTTTCATACACACTATATATATATAATTTTTAATAATTATTTCTGTTAACAATATTAATTATAATATACCAAGATGTCATATAGAGAAAAGAAAAGTAATTAAAACATTATATAAAATGATGTATATGTATTTTAGATAATTTTATTAACATTTATTATTTTTTATTCTATATCTTTAAATTATACAGATTTTATTGAAAAAATGAAATCATTAGGATACCCAAAATTAATATCAATTGATTCTTTTAGAACTCCTGATTTTAGTTTTGTATCTGAAATATTGTTTTGGTTGGTTAAAAGGTAGATTAATATAAGATGAAGAATGAAAAATGAAGAATAAAAAAAAAAAAAAAAAAAAAAGAGAGAGAAGATAAAAACAATATCTTTTTTCTTTTTTAAAAAAAAAAAATAAAAGAGTGTTTTAATAAAAGTATTATAAAGAAAATTATTAATTATTACTATTAATTCTATAATAAATAATATATTGAAAACTATTAAAAAAAAAAAAAAAAAAGTTATGATCCCGCAATAGAAGTATTAAATGATTTAAGTTCTGAAAAAGATCCAATTGTATTTATTAAAACAATTACAAGTTATATGGTAAATTCATAATAAAAGAATAATTATATTTATTATTATATATTTTTATTTAATACTATAATTTTCTTTATTAAACATATAATATATAATTTTTTTTTATATTTATATATTGTATAAACATATCCTTATTTATGACATCGATGTTTTTTATTATTATATTATTACTATTTTTTTTATATATCATCACACACGCACACATACAAAAAAAAAAAAAAAAAAATCAATAAAACATTATATTATTCATGCAAATAGACAACAAAAGCAAATATTAAATTGAATCCCAAAAAATTATATATGGCAGATGGTTATGCAGTTAAGGAATTACTTAAAATTGCAAATGAGTTATTTAAAGCTAAAAATTTAGAAGAAGGAGTAACAGATGTTCGTATTTAAATATATATATATATATATATATAAATATCATAAATAAATTGATGTTTTATTAAATAAATAAATAAATTTAAAAAAAAAAAAAAAAAAAAAAAAAAAAAAAAAAAACTGAGGAAAAAGTATTAATATTTTTACTAAAAAAAAATAAAAAAAATAAATGAATTCAAATTATGATACATTAAAAAAATACAGGATTCATTAGTTAGCACTACTAATATTCAAAGTAAATTATCAGATTTAAAAACTTGTAGAGCATTAACTGCAGAAATTACAACTAGAGGAGCAAATTTATATGATTTATTAGAAAAAGAAGTTGAATTAAGAGTAATTATCATAACCTATATTTAATAAATATTTTAATATTTTATTATAAATTAAAGCAATAAAAATATATTACCTTAATATATTCTATTAATATAAACATATCTAATTTTATTATTCTATTGTCATATAAAAAAAAAAAAAACATATATATAAAGGAAATGAGAGCTCATGTTTTATCAAAACCATTTGAGTTGTCGTCTATGGAAACTGATGTAAATCAAGCCTTATTACATATACAACAAAAATTAACAGAAACACAATTAAAATTAGAGAATTTATCAGCAGATGAAATTAATCTAAAAGGAAAAATTCAAAAAAGAAAAGTAGAATTGGATAGAGCTGAAAAAAGATTAAAAAGTCTTAAAAGTGTTAGGTAAAGAAAATTATATAACTTTATTAATTATTGATAGAAATTGTTATTATTATTATTATTATTATTATTATTATTATTATTATTATTATTATTATTATTATTATTATTATTATTATTATTATTATTATATTATTATTATTATTATTATATTATTATTATTATTATTATTATTATTATTATTATTATTATTATTATTATTATTATTATTATTATTATTATTATTATTATTATTATTATTATTATTATTATTATTATTATTATTATTATTATTATTATTATTATTATTATTATTATTATTATTATTATTATTATTATTATTATTATTATTATTATTATTATTATTATTATTATTATTATTATTATTATTATTATTATTATTATTATTATTATTATTATTATTATTATAGTTAATCTTTAATAAAAATTGACTTATTAATTATTTCTTTAATATATATATATATATAAAGACCTACATTTATGGAAGATTATGAAAAATTAGAGGAAGACTTAAAAGGTTTATATCAGGAATACATGGATAAATATAGAAATTTGACTTATTTAGAACAACAATTAGAAGAATATAATAGACAAGAACAAGATAAATCAGATGTAAGAATAAATCAAAAATAAAATAATATATATTTTAATAATTTTATAAATTTTTTTTTTTTATTTTATAAAATTTGATTATTATTATTATTATCATTATCATTATCATTATTATTGTTGCTGTTTTTCACTATTTTAAAAAATCAATAATTTGTCAATAAATATATATATATAGGAAAATGAATTGAACTTAAAAAGAATGCAAAATAAATTAAGAGAAGAAGAATGGAAGATGTTAAGAGGTGAAAAGGAACTTAAAGGTGCATTAAAATTGAATTATAATAAATCTATATAAATTTTCAAATAATATATTAAAAATATATTAATATACATAAATTTTTCTTTTTTTTTTTATTTTTTTTATTTTTTTTTTTTTTTAATTTTGTACTATTTAATATTAAATTACTAATATATTTAATATATAGAAAACCAATTAAAGTCTCAAAGTATATTCCATTCCGACGATAGTGATAATGATCTTTCATCTGATGTAAATATATATAAAGTAACAAATTTAAAGTAATATATAATTATTAAATATGATCTTATTCCTTTTATATATATATATATATATATATTTAATAATAAAAAAAAATGATTAATAGAATGTTGATGATAGTTTAGAATCAGATTTATCCAATTCAGATAGTGATGATATTGATATAAAGAGAGGAAAAGGATTACAACTTGATGGCGATGATTCTGAATCAGGGTCTGATAATGGAAAAATTGATAACAGTAATGATGACTTAAATAATAATGATGATTTAGATGATGAAAATAATTCAGAAACATCTGACGAAGATGATAATGATGACGATGATGATAATATAGATGATGATGATGATAATTTAAGTGATAATGATTTCTAAGAACCATATAAACCAAAAAAAAAAAAAAAAAAAAAAATAAAAATAAAAATAAAAATAAAAAATAAAAAATAATTTTATAAATAATAATACTACTAGTAATATTAATAATGGCAATAATAATAATAATAAATAATAATAATAATAATAATAATAATAAAATAAAATAAAATAAAATAAAATTTTAATATTAATTACTGTAATAAAATACTTTAATAGAACTATTTAATAATTAGATTATTTTATCTTATAAATAAAAGAACAATATAAGATTGTTAACATAAATAATTAAAATCATTTTTTTAATAATTTAATAATATTTATAATTATATTTTTGTTAAAAAACATTTATTATTAATTTCAAATTTAAATTTTATTACATATAAGTCATTAATAAAAAAAAAAAAAAATTATAAATTCTTGTGATTTAAGAATAAAATCATTAATATATATATATATATAATGATTTTATAAAATAATTATATATATATATTATGTTAATTTGTTTTGGTTTTCTATTCAAAATTTATAACTATTTAAAATAAATATGGAAAAATGGAACTAATAATAATTTATAATTTATAATAATAAAAGACATCATAAATATTATAAATATTAAATGTTATGAATTGATGTAATAATATTCTTTCAATATTTTTATTTGTTTATATATTATATAATAAAGTTAAATAACATATTACATATAACTTAAATTTTTATTTTCTTGAAATACAATTAATCTTTATTATATAATTATTTTTTATAATAAAAAAAATTTTTTTTTATATAAATAATAAAAAAAAAAAATATAATTATTTTTTATAATAAAAAAAATTTTTTTTTATATAAATAATAAAAAAAAAAAATATAATTATTTTTTATAATAAAAAAATTTTTTTTTTATATAAATAATAAAAAAAAAAAAAAAGTTTATACTTCGACTGAAAAAAAAAAAAAAAAAAAAAAAAAAAAAAAACAATTTCTATTTTGTATAATTAAACTTTAAAAACTTTAAAAAGAATTATATGAAAAAATCACAGCAAATCAAACTATATACACATATAATAAAATATGCTGCTGTAAATTATATATTATGATCATGATTTTATATGTTTTTAATTTTTTTTTTTTTTTTATATTATAGTATCGAAATAAAATAATCAATATATAATAGTATAATTTTATTGATGAATGAAAAAAAAAAAATTTAAAATAGAATTTTTTTTTTTTAACTTTAAATAATTTGATTTATTTTTTATTTAAAATTAAATTTTTTTTGATAGAAAAAAATAATTATTTTTTCTATATTATAGTTATTATATATACATATATTTACTATATTGAAATAAATATTGTTAAAACATTCAAATATTTAACAATATATCAATTTTAGTAAATATATAAATATTTATGTAAGTTAATTATTTATTATATATTTATAATGTTATTCAAAATATTATTTTTATTTTGTTACAGCATTATTTATATAGATCAATTTATTAATGATATTACTAAACTAAATAAATAATAATATCTCTATTTTTTTTTTTTTTTATTATTATATTTTCATATTAAAATAATATATATATATAAATATATATTTAATATCATTTTAAATATATTGCTTATTTAAAGTATAAAATGTTAAATACTGGGTATTCAGATTATACTAATGAAGATATTATGAATTGTACATTATTAAGTAAAGATTCTAATGTAGTCAACCGTTCTAATTCAAGTTCTGCTAATTCCTCCAATGATAAAAATAAAAATTATTTTCATCTATGTCATGCTTGTGGAAATAGTTTTCCAAAAGCATCCATATCTTCTCATCAAAAGACGTATATATTATATATATAAATATATCTATCTATAAATATTTATAATTTAATAATAAGATCATATAGTAATATTTTTATTTTATAAAATTTTATTTCTATTTCTATTTCTATAATATTTTTTATTTTATTGTATTTAATTTTTTTTTTTTTTTAAACTAAATTGTAATAATTCATAAAATGTAAATTAAAAATAATAATTGAAAATGAATATTATACTTGAAAAGGTGTATGAAAAATCATTATCATATTCCCAATCAATTCTCATTTAATTTATTACATACTAATAATCTAAAGAATCAATTTTTACATAATAATAATAAAAATCCGACTTATCCTTGTTCAAATTGTGAATATTTCTCTTTTTTTTTTTTTTTTTTTTTTTTTTTTTTTTTTTTTTTTATAAAATATATATATATATTAATATAACAGATAAATATTGATATAATATATAAATACTAAATTAACATATAAATATTAATATAAATATATATTTTCATATATATTCTTTTTATAAATGTTTATTACTAATATATTATATTTGGAAATGAAATTGATAAAAAAATAATCATTGAAAATTTTTGATGCTAATAATTTTTATTAAATAGGTTTACAACAAGTTCCTTATAATAAATTATCATCACATATCAAAACTTGTAAAGGATTACATTCAACGGGAAATGGAAAACATTTAGAAAAATTAAATGTAGATTCTCTCTCTTCTAGAGTTAATACAGCATCCCTAAATATTAATAATGGAAAATTAAATCATTTAAATTTATTACCACCTATTTCATCATCAAATGCTTCAAATAACAATGAAATGTTAATGAATGATAGTGATAAATTACCATATCCTAATTCCATGTATTCTAACAATAATAAAAGAAATAGTATGATGTTGGGACAACAACAACAACAACAATTCCAACAAAATAATATTAATTCCTCATCATTTTGTAATAATAATGATATCATGCAATCAAATAATAATCAAAATGAAAGTAGTATTAATTCGGCAATACAAAGTAATCCCAATAATTTGATTAATGATATAACAAAAATGAGTCTTCAGAATAATTCATCTTATAATTATAATTCTATGAATAATTCTAATGAAATGAATATGAACATAAATTCTTATTCAAATAATCCAATAGAAAATCAACAAAACAGTTTTAGTAATATGAATATGAATAACAATCAAAGTTATAATATTCAAAGTAATAACATTAATGAAAATAATCACTCCATTTACAAAATCAACAGCAATAATAATGTAAAGAATAATTTTATAGGTAATAATAATTCGATGGTTATGAATAATAATATGAATAATACTATTCCAAATGATTATTATAATAATCAAATGGTATCTCCAATGTATAATAATGTGAATAATATGAATTATAATAATAACTATAATAAAATAAATAGTACATATAATATGAATAATAATGATAATAATATGAATGAATATTATAATTCAAGAGCATCTTCTGGAAATACTTCTAGAAATTCTGATAATAGTAATGTAGTTACTAGTGTACCTGATGTTATTGGTATTAATGAGCAAGAAGAAGTACTTGAAATTAAATTAGAACCATGTCCAATATGTAAAAGAACTTTTGCAGTGGATGGTTTGGTAAATGAAAAATATATATATATATTTTTTGTCATATATATTATTTTAGCAATCTCAACTGAAATATATATACATATATAAACATATATTTATATATTTTTGTTTGTTTGATTGTTTTGAATATAATAATAATAATAATAATAATAATAATAATAATAATAATAATAATAAATTATTAATACTAATAATAATATACAATATATGATAATAATACTAATAATAATGATAAATTAAAAGAGCCGTCATATTGCCGCTTGTGAAAAGAGTCAAAAAAAGAGAAAGGTTTTTGATGCTTCTCAAGCCAGAGCTAAAGGTACTGACTTAGAAAAATTCATTAATGAAAAAAAGACCGAAAATTTATTAAATCCACATAAGGTAAGAGTTAGAAATAAAATAAAATATAATAAAATAAATAGAAGAATATTTAATAAGAAAAGTATAAATTGAATAAAATAAAATAAAATTAAATTAAAGAAAAGAAAAAAAATATAATCAACCAATTAAATAACATGTACTATGTTATGCTATACTGTTTTATTTATTTATTTCATTTACTAAATAAAACACATTCAAACATATACATAATTTATATATATACGTAATAGGAACAACCTATAAAACCTGCTAAAAAAACAAGTTCATGGCGTGTAAAACATGAAAGATTAATTAATATGATTAGAGCAGCAAGAGAACCAATTAATAAGAAATCAGATTCTTCATCTGGTTCATCATCCTCATCTAATATAGTTAAAAAAGGTAAAAAGGATTCATTATCACAATCTAATCCTGATACTTCTGATACTAATCAAGAAATAGAGAATGCATCTCAAGAAATTGATATATATGAAGATTATGTTACTTGTCCAACTTGTAATCGTAGATTTGATGCGACAGTTGCTGAAAGACATATGTAATTACAAATATTAATCTTAATTCTTTTAAATATTATTATTATTAAGATTATTATTATTATAATTAATATATATTACTATAAATGTTTCTTAATTTTATAAATATAATAATAATAATAATAATAATAATAATAATAATAATAATAATAATAATAATAATGACTATTTAATTAATTTTAATAATAATAATTAACATATAATTAATTATTATAAAAATTACAATAATTAATAAATAATAAATACAGCCCAAAATGTAAAGAAATAAAAGCTCGTTCATTATTGCACCAATCAACGAATAAATCACCAGCTAAGGCGGAGAGTAAAGATAATTTAAAGAAAAGAATGTCTTATAAGCCTCCAGTTCCTAAGAGTAAAAAGAAGGGGAAAGCCGAAGCAAAATAAATTAAAACTAATTTATTATAGAATCATTTTTACATTAGATTTTTTAAAAAAAATTTTTTTTATTAATAATAATTATAATAAAATAAAAATAAAAATAAATACATAATTAATATTAATAATAATAATAATTATAATAATAATAATAATAATAATAATAATAATAATAATAATAATAATAGAAAAAAAAAATATCGTTATTAAAATGAAGAATAAATATAAATATAAATATAAAAATAAATATAAATAAAAATAATTATATGAATCAGTATAAAAAAGAAAAACAAAATATATATTTATAATTTTATAAAATGATAATTTTTTGTTTTATTCAGTTTTGTTTGTTATATAAATAAAAAAAAATAAAGAAATAAAAATAAAGAAATAGAATAAATAAATACAAATAAATAAATAAATATATAAAAATAAATAAATATATAAAAATAAATAAATAAATATATAAAAATAAATAAATAGATAAAAATAAATAAATATATAAAAATAAATAATTAAATAATTAAGTAATTTCTTTTTTTTTTTTTTTTTTATTTTTATTTTTATTTTTTTTTTATTTACACATAACTACTATAAAACTTCGTTATGAGTTTCGAAGAAACGAAAAAATTGGCCTATAACTCTTCCCATTCATTGATGATAGCTTGTGAATAAAAATTATCATTGGAATCTGTATCATAATTTCTTCTTTTCCTTATTGTTTCGACGTCGACACTCTTGATTTGATAATGGTAGGGTCTAAATGGTAGGGTCTAAATGGTATTCAAATTGATCATAGTGTATAAAACACTAATCACAAATAGGCATAACACATTAGTATGGAATTCTATAAGCTCCACAAAATATGATATCGGAAAAGAGGACTCTCTCGAAGGTGATTGAATGATATTAGTAATAAAATGCCTTCTTTCTCCCGGAATCTGGTCTTTAAGATTTCATGTATTGTATATCCGCCAAGAAAGAGACACAACACGTAAAAAAAAAAAAAAAAAAAAAAAAAAAAAATTAATATTATCATCAAAAATTATCTCTTCATCATTAAAGAATGTTCAAAGATTCCTCATGAACAATCAGAAAAAAAAAAAAAAATTAATAAAAATTTCATTAATAAATTGAATGATTTGTGGTCTAAAATTCTTCAAAATTAGGATATAAAAGTATTCTGCGTGTAAAAGATAAAGTCAAATAACATATAACAAATAATAACATATAATAAAAATTAAAAAAAAAAAAAAAAAAAAAAAAAAAAAAAAAAAAAAAAAAATTTAATTAATCATAGAAAATTTAAAGTAATAAAGAATAAAAATAAGTTCAAAAAGTTAAAAAAAAATTTCGGTGTAATGTATACTATTTATTTATTTTTATTTTTTATTTTTTTTTATAGATATATATATTAATTTTTATTTTGTATTTACTATGTAGTAAATACAAAATAAAAAATAATGTATATAATAAAGTAAGAAAAGTAATAAGATATATTAAAATTATAATTTTAAAAATATATAACTTATTTTATTTTTATAAATGAAATAGTTTTATTATAATAAAAACTGATATGAACAATATTGAACAATATTACAATATTACATATTAATATATATGTTTTGTATAGGTTTTAATGATTATCAAATTTGAAAAAAAAAAAAAAAAAAAAAAAAAAAATTACAATAATTATTATTTCACGATAATTATTATTTTATTATTTTATTTTTTTTTTTATTTTATTTTTTTATTTTTTTATTTTTTTTTTAATTTTTTTCCCTTTTATGAATAATAATAATGTTTTATTTTAATTAAACACTATTACTAAAATTTTGTAATTATATATATATATAGGTATATATATATTAATTATAATTCTATTATTTATAGAGTTTAAGAAATAGAATTTTATAATAATTTTTTTTAAACAAATATTGATAAATATTATTATCTGAAAATTATTTAGACAAGTATTTGAATTTAAATGTATATCAATTTAATTCAGTATATTCCTTTACTATTTCTTTTTCTTTTTCTTATTATTTGTATTAATATTTTTAATTTTTATTGTATTTTTATTCTTATTTATTTTCTTTTTTTTATTTACTTGCTAATTTCCATATTAACAACCAATAGTTATAATATATAATTCTATTTTTTTTTATTCTTATGTTAATTATCAATATAATTATTTACATTATTTTTCAATAATTTAAACTGAACCTGCTGATTTTGTTGATAATTGTGAATTTTTATGTTGAAGTAAAGGTGGAGAAAGCTTATCAGTATCGATTTCTTGTATCTCATCTTCGTTAATTTTGTCAATATCGTTATCATCGAGAGATATATGCTTTTTCTTACGATGAATAATAATTTTTGGAGCTTGAATTCCTGGTTTTTCCTTATCAGCATCTAAATTCTTTATTAATTTTTTATTTCTATAATGCTTTCTACGACGATAACGATTAGAATGTGCCTTTCTTGTTAAAACCTTAAGTTGATAAATAATAAGTTTTATTGCTGGACTTTGTTGAGATAATGATGCAATATTTGTAATAAAAGTAATGAAATTAAACCATTTATATACAAAATTACCGTTATTTTGAGTAATAAAATTACCAACGTGACGTGCTTTAATATAAAGTGCAACAAATGCAAAGAAAGCTAAAAGTACAACAGCTAAAAATGATAGAACGAATCCAGTATAAATTAAAACAGACAGGAAAAATAAGAAAAATTTTGATCGCTTAAATTTTTTTATTCTACTTTCTTCTTCTTTAGTAACAACGTTTTTAGGTTCTTCAGTATTTTGTGCTTCATTTTCATTTTCATCTTTATTTTCAATACCTAATTCTAATTTTTGAACATCCTTGGTACCAACTCCCCAAATACCATCCCAGAGTTCAGAACGATCAGCATATTTTCTCTTTTCCTCTTCGAATGTTTCTGATATACTTTTATAGATACCGTTGAGGGTATTTACGTTAAATAGTGGAACAAGAGTAAAACATGAAAATTCTCTAACTAAACGAGTAAAGTTAGCTGCTCCTGAAAGACTAGCTTTTGAAGTTGGATTAAAGTACAAACAAGTATAATGAAACAGAGCAATAATAATAAATATCATAATAAATGAAAATTCAGCAATATATAAAATTTTTGTTGGTCTATCAATGATAAAACTATTATCTGTTTTTGATGAAGATGAATTTGCATTATTAATATTAATATTAAACATATCATTGTTAACATCAGTTTCAGAAGTAATTGCTGTATAAAGATTGAATGATGCACAACCAATATTAACGGTTAAAAATACTAGGAATGATAAAAATGAAACCCAATCCATAAATTCTGCTTTTTTTCTATTGAATATGAAAAGATTTAACATATCTTCCATAGTACTATCTCCATCGAAATCTTCATAATCCGAATCTTCTTCTCTTGCAATTAAATTATTTTCTATTTCTTCCGCCATTTCTATATTTTAAATGTAAATATGCTTATATTAAATTTATTTATATATATATATATTTTATTTTTTTAAATTTTTGTAATCCTTATTTTTATTATTATTATTTATCGCTTTAATTTTTAAGTTTTAAGCAATATATATTATTATTATTATTATATTATTTGTTATTTGTTAGTTTATTTAATCTATTATTATTTTTTTCAAATTATTCAAAAAAATAAAGATTTTAAAATTAATATTATATTTTGATAATAACTTTTTATAGATTGATTTTTAATTTAAACTTGTATATTAATTATTTTATTTTTACTCTAAAATATATATATATATATATATAATTATTGAATATTACAATTTAATATTATTTATTATATTCTTTTTTATTCAAAGAGGATTGCTACTTTATTAAATTAGAAAATTTTAATAATTTTTATTTTCCTTTTTTATTTTTTATACTATAATATAAATAGTATAAATACATATAAAGGAAGGAACTATTTAGCGATGTTAATTTTAAAATTAAAATTTTAAAATTGTATCTCTAATTCTATTTTTTCTTCGATTTTCTTTTTTTTTTTTTTATTTTTTTTATTATTTATTTATTTTAAAAGAGAAAAATTGAAGAAATTTTTATATAAATTTCTTATAATAAAAGAATAAATATAATAAGATAATATATTATAATTATTTAAATAATATATTGAATATATTTTTAAACATTTTTGTAAAATATTATTTATAACTTAATATATAAGTATTAAGATATATAAAAATATATAAGTTAACTATATATTAATATATATACAATTATATTAATAATTTTATCATTTTATGTTTTAATTTTTTTATTTTATTTTATTTTATTTTATTGTATTTTATTTTTTAAAAGGTGAAGACAATATATTTTTAATTCATTCATATTTAATATATATATATTTTTTTTTTCATTTAGCATAATAAATACCATAAAACTTATTAATTATTAGAATGAAGGTAAAGACTCTGTCATCATCATTATAAATCTCTTGAGAAGAGAAGAATTTAAATTTAAGAAATATTTCTATTCTTTTTTTAATAATAAAAAAAAAATACTTATAAAACTTGTATTATTTAAAGTAGAAGTTATAGTATATTATTATTTATTATTTATTATTTATTATTTATTATTTATTATTTATTATTTATTATTTATTATTTATTATTATTTATTATTTATTATTTATTATTTATTATTTATTATTTATTATTTATTATTTATTATTTATTATTTATTATTTATTATTTATTATTTATTATTTATTATTTATTATTTATTATTTATTATTTATTATTTATTATTTATTATTTATTATTTATTATTTATTATTTATTATTATTTATTATTTATTATTTATTATTTATTATTTATTATTTATTATTTATTATTTTTTATTTATTATTTAATTATTTATTATTTATTATTTTTATTATTTATTATTTATTATTTATTATTTTATTATTTATTATTTATTATTTATTATTTATTATTTATTATTTATTATTTATTATTTATTATTTATTATTTATTATTTATTATTTATTATTTATTATTTATTATTTATTATCTATTATTATGTGTTTATCATAATATTTATAATATTTATTATGTATTTATATTTATTTTAAAATAATAATACTCTCCTTTAATTGATAAAAAAAGGATATAAATATATACTATTAATAATAGAACTGTTTAAAATAAAAATAAAATAAAGCAGTTAAAATAAAAATAAAATAAAGCAGTTAAAATTTAACATTTTTAAAAAATAATCAAATTATTTACTATTAAGGCATATGACAAAAATTTAATAAATAATAAATGTTCAGGTAAATAAAGAATATCACTACTACATATATTTATATTATTTATATATTCATAATATCTTTTATTGTTGAAAATATATATAATAAAAGATGAAAAAGTAATTAAAAATTAAAATTGCATATTTAATATAATAGTTGAATGGTTAAACTATTTAAAAACGAAATTAAAGTATTTTGTTGTTTTTTTTTAGGGTTGTACAAATAATTAAAATAATTAAGAATTAAGATAATTAATAGTATTTTCTAATTAATTTCTTTAATTCTATCATTTTATTGGATAAAAATAAATTAAAATTATATTTATATTAATTTTTCTTTTTAAGGAAAATGTTTGACAGATTTAATAAATAATTTTATTTACTAAATATTCTAAATATATAATTATTTAATGAAAAAAGTAGATAATATATTAATAAAAATATAAAATATGAATAAATGAATAAATAAATATATAATAGATTAATAAATGAATGAAAGATCAAATAAATAGTTATTAAACTTATGAATGAATCAATGATACTATAAAACATTAATACGTATGAAAATATTATATGTTATTTATTTATTTGTAATATATTAAAAAAGTATTTTTAAATAAAAATAAAAATAAAAATAAAAATAATTTAAAAATCAAAATAAACTACAAATATTTAATTATATTTATGCTGAAAATCTTTATTAAATTAAAAATATTTAATTTAAATAAAAAAAAAAAAAAAAAAGTGTACTATTTAATTAATAAAATAAAAAAAAAATTTTTTTTTTTATTGAATTAATTTTTGAACTTGGTAAACAATCATTTGATCCATATGAGATAAAATTAAATTATTAAATGATTGTGGTCCTCCAGCATTGGATTCTAATTCGGAAAGTTTAGACTTGAAAAAGTCAAATATATTAATATTACTAATTGGATCATTTTTCTCTAATTCTTTTCTTCTTATGGTATCAAGACTTTCTTCTTCTGGTTCAACAGTATCATCCTGCCAATTAACCAATATACTTTTAATATATAAAAAATATATAAAAAAAATAAAGTTTTTTTTTAATAAATGAATTTATTATTATTTAATTTAATTAATAAAATAACAATAAATATTCAATATTTAAAATAAAATTATTAAACAATTTAAATAAAAAAAAAAAAAAAAAAATAAAATAAAATAAAAAAATAAATATTATTATAGATAAGATATTTACTCTTTCTTTCCAGATTCAAGAATTTCAGTTAAAATATCAGACATAACAACGAAAATACCTTGAAGTTGATCAATGGTATCTTGATTTAAAATTGGTAATATATTTGATAAAGCTAAACCAACAAGTTTTCTAACCTTTGGATGTCCAATAGTATCAATCTTTTATACATATATATATAATTTAATTTTTTTTTTTTTTTTATATTTAAAATTTTATAATATTATAATATTGAATAATAAAATGAATTAAATATTAAATCATTAAAATTTTAATCAAACATATATACATATATTAATTATTAATATGATTATAATTTGATTTAAATGATTTTATTATTAATTACTCTATCAACATATGTTTGAATCATTGGTTTTAAAATACTATCTTGTGGAGGTTCGCATTTTTGTCCAAAATGCTTCATTAAATTAACAAATATATTAACATCACAAAGCATAATTCTTGCAAAGACTGATAAATAATCAACAATTGCACGACAATAACCCTATTTTTATTTAATTATATATATATATATATATATAACGATTGATTGTTTAAAAATAATAATTGATTTTAAATATTTTTTTTTTTTTTTGAAAATAAATTTCTTTTCAATTTTTAATTAGTATTTATATTTACTTTTTCTTTTATAATAGTTTCTAACATTTTTTCAAATACTAATGTATTCGTAATTACTTCTATTATAGATGACAAACACTGATTACGATTACAAATTTGAACTGAATAGTCTATAATTCTTACAGTATGCTTTACAATTTCTGGTTTTGGATGATCAATAACTTCTGATAATCTATTGTATAAATCAATACCATGTTGCTGTTATTTAAAACGTTTATAATATAGGAATAAAAAATTAAAATAATATTTAATTAATTATTATTATAAAATAATATATTATTATATATATATATATATTTAGTCATACTTGGAATATAATATCTGGTGCTAATAAAACATATGATTCTGTGATTTTTAAAACAGTTAATAAAGTACTACCATAATCATAGAGAGTTAATAATGGTTGGAATAAACTTAATAATTCAGATGTACATTCAGTAGCATTTTGAATAATAGCTTGCCATAATTCTAAAATATCTTCAATAAAGAAATAATAATCTTTTTTCTACAAATATATAATGAAATATATAGATATTATTGAAAATAAATTAATGAATAGTTTAATTTATTATCATCATTTTTTTTTTTTTTTTTAATAAAAATATAAACATTTTTAAACTTACTGTACTAGTATTGAGACATTTTTTTATAATTGGAATAGTAATGTTATAAATTTTCATTGAATCTTGTCTTAAAGACTAAATAATATAATGTAATTATTAATATTATTATAAAAGCGATCATTTTAATGAAGAAATTAATATTTAAATACATTTATTTATTTATTTATTATAATTATATTATTATTATTATTATTATAAAAACAATCATTTATAAAAAGAAATTAATATATATATATATATATACATTATTTTACTATTTAATACTTACAACAACAAGTTTTGTTAAAATAACTATTATTGAAGATTTGAAAGTAAATTGATCTTCACCAGAACTGTCCCATAATTGTGGTAAAATATTTATAATTTTTTCTGCACAAACAACAACCTTCATTTTTTAAATTTAATTTTATTTATTTTTTTATTTTTATTTTTATTTTTATTATTTATTATTATTTATTAATTATTATTTTTATTATTTATTAATATTTATTTATGTTAGAGAATTTATAGAATAAAAATTATTAATATTTTATTTATTTTAACTGATTTACCTTAGTACCCATTCTTTCAACAATAACTGATAAACAATTAATTATTTTAATTTTACAATCAAATTCAGTTGTTTCAAATATTAATCTAAGACATAAATCAATAATTGTCTCATTATATGGTAAATAGGAATCAAGCTCAAATTCCCAATCATCAACGCGTATATATATTTGTTAAGGAAAAAATTAT
>JACVTC010000069.1:197500-215000 GCA_016946835.1 Neocallimastix lanati (nom. inval.)
TGTTTCATCTGAACTATTCTCTGAAAATTTTGTGATGAATTGATTAACATTATTAATAAATTGAGAAACGGTATTACTCAATAATTCTGGTGCAATCTATACATTATTTCATTTATAATTTGATTAATTATTCGATATATAATAGATAATAATAATATAAATAATATTTAGTTATTATTGAAAGTTTTTATTATTATTATTTTTGTTGTTGTTGTTATTGTTATTGTTAATAACAAAAAATAATAAAGTTAAATATTTTTTAAAAAAAAAAAAAAAAAAGAAAAAAAAAAAAATCATTAATAATAATATTAATAACACTATATTTAATTATATATATTTTATATTATACTTATTATTCTTACTATATTAATTTTTCTTGAAATTCTTGAAGAACTTAATGCTTTAATTATTTGATTTAAAAGAGTCAAACCTCTATAACTAATTAATCTATTTTTTGGATTAGGTTCAATATCATACATTTTAGTTGCTTGTAAAACAATTTCAATTAAATCTGGCCTTTTATATATATGAAATTTCAAATTAATTCCAATCTGAACATATACAATTATTCTTTTCATTTAAAAATAATTACCAATCATTTGGAAAATCAATTCTTCCAATTTTTGCAAGAGCAACAGCTAATTGACGAGCAAGCTATTTTTCACATTGATTTATAATTAAGAAGTTATAGAAATTTTATAAATATTTTTGAAATTTAATGTTTATTTCTTTGAAATTTTTGAAAATAATAATATTTTATATAATGTTTTAATAAATAAAAATGAAATTGTCTTTATTTAATAATATATATGATTACAGCATTATTTTCTTCTTCAAATGTTTTCAAAATAGTTTGACGAATTCTACTCTTTTCTTCTTGTGGCAAACAACTATATTGTTTAAGAAATTAATAAATTAATTTTTATAATATTATATCAAATATATATATATATATTTTTAAATCATGAATTATTGAAATATTAAAAAAAGATATATACATATTATTTAAGATAAATATTCATAATATATATATATATATATATAGAAACATTAAAAGAATATATAAAATTAATAAAAAAATTATTATTTTTTAAAATTAAATTTCTTAACAATAATTTCAATGCATTATAAATTTAAAAAAAAATACCATGGTGAACTTTTTCTCCAATATTTTTCGATACCATTTTTCATATATATAATTGATAATGATCTTGCATGAATATCAATTGAACTATCAAAAGTCATTTCCTAATATCAAGAAATTCAATTCATCAAATGAAGTAATCAAGAATATCATAATAATAAAGTATAACGTGATAATAATAATTATAATTAAAAAAAAAATAATAATAATAAAAATAAAATAAAGATAATTAATAGAGTAAAATAGATTTTAATAAAGGAAATTTTTATATTATAATAAAATTAAAATTAATAGACATTATAAATAAAAAAAAAGAAAGAATTTGTACTAATAAAGTTGGATAAAAATTTGGCGTATGCTCCCATTCTTTCAATTTTGCATCCGCGATTTTTCTAGTTTCAGCATCTGGAGAAGATGCATCCAATAATATTTGAGAAATTTGTTGGTTAACCGAAGACATTTTATTATTTATTTATGATAAAAAATAATAAATTTGGGTATAAAATAAAATAAAAATATTTTTTTATATTCAATCTTTTTATTTTATTTTTAATTTATTAAATAATATTTTAATAATTATTATTTTCTGTATATAATATTTATTTTTTATTATATTTTATTATTTTTTCATAAAAAAAAAAATATGTAGTATAAATCTTTATTAAATCAAAAATTCAATTTAATTAAAAAAAAATATATATATATATATATATATATAGTTAAATTATCTTGTTAATATTCTTAAGGATTAATTTTATTATTATAAAACTTTAAAATAAATGATTTTTATATAAAAAATAAAGAAAAAAAAACAATTATGATCGAATTATATATTCTGTATTAAAATATAATAAAAATCAATGATAGTAAAATCAATGTATTTATTTTATTCTATATAATATTATGATATAATGTAAATAATTTAACAAGAAATGTACAAAACCAATATACAAATATTGATTTATGTATAATCTAATTTTATAAATGTAAAATTATTCAATTTTTAATTTATTCATAAAACAGATTTCTTTGGTCTCCAAATATAAAAATATAGAATTATAAAAAAATTTTTTTATAAAAAAAGGAAAAGTAAAATAAAATAAAAATAAAAAATATTTATAATCTAAAAAAAAAAAAATAAAATAAAATAAAATAAAATAAAAATAAAAAATGATTATTATTATAAAATACTAATGGTATTTATATTATTATTTAAAATGTAAAGTACTAATTTTTAACGAAAATTAAAAAAAATATTCATATTTTTTTCATTTAAATAATTTAAATATATTAAAAATTTTAATTCTTTAAATGTATAAACTTTTATAAACAAAATTTTTTTTTGTAGAATTATTATTATTTATTTAAATAATAGTAATTAAACCAATCATAACCTATAAGATTAAGTTAAAAAAAAAATTTATTTCATATTTATATTTAAAATTTTTAATAAAAAAAATTATATAATACCATTATATTTTTACATATAATTATATATATTATAATATATAGATATCTTCCATATATAAAAATATATACAATATAAAAATGAAATAAAAAAAATTTTTTATTACTTTTTTCTTCACTTTAACGAACTAATAAAAAAAATTTATAATAGTTAATTATAGATTTTTAAATAAAAAAAGAAATTAAAATGATAGATATTAATTTATTCCGTGTTAGCAAGGGTGGTAACCCAGAATTAATCAAAGAATCACAAAGAAAGAGAGGTGCTAGTGTTGAAATTGTCGATGAAATCGTCGATCTTGATAGCCAATGGGTTAAGGGTATTTTGAATTTTAATATTAGAATAAAAAAATAGGAAATTACATCTATATATCATTTTAATCTATTAATTTATAAAAATTTTTAAATGTAATAATAAAAATTGAAAAATAATAAAATAGAATAATAATTAAAGAAATATTAAGAAATTTTATATTCAATAAAGAAAAAGTGTATAATTTAATAAAAAATGATTGTGAATACATTTTATCAGTATTATAAAAAAAAATTATATAAATTAAAAATGTATATATCATTATTTTTTTTTTAATAGTTAGAGCAATTTGATACAATTTTTAATAAAATATTAATCAATTCTTTATATATATATATATATTCAAAAACAAAATAAAAATAAATATTACCTATAACAATTTTCTTTATCAACTAATCCACAATAAATAATAAACAAAAATCATCAATTTATTAAATAATAATAATAAAATAATAAAATAATAGCTCGTTTCAACGCTGATGCCATCAACAAGAAAATTAATGCCATTAACAAGCAAATTGGAGCTTGCCATAAGGCTAAAAAACCAGAAGAAGCTAAGCAATTTATTCCAAAGAAGGCTGAATTAGAAGCTCAAAAGAAGGTCTTAAACGAACAAGCTGATGAATTAGAAAAGAAGGTTAACGAAAAGTTAAACACTATTGGTAACATTATTCATGAAACCGTTCCAGTTAGTTTAACAGAAGATGATAATCTTGAAGTTCGTAAGTGGTGGCCTGAAGGTAGATCTGAAGAAGAAGAACGTAACAAACGTATTAACTTAGTTGGTACTGGTTCTGTTAAGGACGGTGTCAAGGGTGTTCCAGGTTTATACAGTCACCACGAAGTCTTAGAACGTTTAGATGGTTATGATGCTGCCAGAGGTGCCAATGTCGCTGGTCACCGTGGTTACTTCCTTACCAACATTGGTGTTGAATTAAACTTAGCTTTAATTCAATATGGTTTATCTTTCCTTAAGAAGCGTGGTTACAGAAAGATCCAAACCCCATTCTTCATGAAGAAGGAAGTTATGGCTAAGACTGCCCAATTATCTGATTTCGATGAAGAATTATACAAGGTTTCTGAAGTTAAAGGTAAATATTTAAAAAATAAATATTTAATAGTAATAATAAATATATAAAATTCTATTATTTTTTCTTTAATATATTTAAATTTTAGAATGTTAAGCAAATATTTCATATCAATAAAATTTCAATAAATAATTATTTTTTAAAAAAATAAAATAAAATTATACTATAATTTCATTATAAATTAATAATAAACAAATATTATTTTATAAATATTTTATATATAATAAATATGAATTTAATATAATATTATTTAATTTTGGTATAAATAGATGATCCAGAACCAAAATACCTTATTGCTACAAGTGAACAACCAATTAGTGCTTTCCACAGTGGTGAATGGTTCACTGAACCAGAAAAGCAATTACCAATTAAGTACGCTGGTTACTCTACTTGTTTCAGAAAGGAAGCTGGTGCTCACGGTAAAGATACTTGGGGTCTTTTCCGTATTCACCAATTTGAAAAGATTGAACAATTTATTCTTTGTCAACCAGAAAAGAGTTGGGAAGAATTAGAAGAATTAATTAAAACTAGTGAAGAATTCTACCAAACTGTATGTATTTTTTTTTTTTTTTTGAAAAAAAAATAAAAATAACTAAAAAAAAAAGAAAAAAAGTTAATAATATTGTTTTTTGGAGATAAAAAAAATATAATATTTATAATTATTATTAATATACGCATTAAAATTATTCTAAACATTTAATTTAAAAATTAAATAGCTTAAGCTTCCATACCACGTTATTGCCATTGTTTCTGGTGCCTTAAATAACGCTGCTGCTAAGAAATACGATCTTGAAGCTTACTTCCCATTCCAAGCTGAATACAAGGAATTAGTTAGTTGCAGTAACTGTACTGATTACCAATCTAGAAACTTAGATATTAGACTTGGTGTTAAGAAGGTAAATATATCATTAAAAATATTACTATTATATATCTAAATTATTAAAATAAAAGTAAAAAGAAATTTTTTTTTTTTAATAATTATTTTGGAAATAAAAATATAATTAAAATACATATCAAATTATTTTATGTATATAACTTTAATAATAATTAAAAGAGCAATTCTCAAGTCAAGAATTACGTTCACTTATTAAATGGTACTTTATGTGCTACTGAACGTACTCTTTGCTGTATTCTTGAAAACTACCAAACTGAAGAAGGTTTAGTTATTCCAGAACCATTAAGACCATACATGGATGGCCAAGAATTCATTCCATTCGTTAAGGAACTCGCTTCTGACAAGAAGGTAAAAAAAATTTTTTTCCTTATTTTATTAATAACTTTATATATATATAAATATAAATCTGAAAAAATTTTATTTATTAAATATGTAAAATTTTTTATTCACATATTTATTTTTTATTTTTTTTTTAAAATGTAATAATTCAATTATATAGAGTGGTAAGGCTAAGAAGGGTGGAAAGTAAATTTCACAAAAGAAACAAGATTGATCAAATCATATCGAAAATCCAAAAATATATAAATTAATAAATCAAAAGAAAAAACAAAAACTAATAAGAAAAAGAAAAACATATTTAATTTATAAATAATAAATAAAAAAAAAAAAAAAAAAAGTAAAAGTAAAATAAATATTTTTTTTATTTAATTATTTATTTATTTAATATAATTAATGAGAAAATAAAAATAAAAAGAAAAAATAAAATAAACAACACGGAAATAAAATAAGTACACAAAAAACAAGGAAAAAAAAGTAATAATTAAAAATTTTCAAAAATATAAAAAAAAAATTTTTTTTTTTATTTAAAAATAAAAAATTATATTAACGAACGAAATTTTTTTTTTTTTTAACATTATTTGTGTAATATTTATATTATTATAAAAACATATCATATATATTGTGTATTAATAGTATGTTTTTTTTTTTTTTTTTTTTTTTTTTTAGCTTTATTTATTACGCTTTATACAATAAAACTATTTTTATCAATATTTTTATTTATTATTGTTGTATTTTTTTTTTTTTTTTTTTTTTTTTTTTTTTGAAATGTTTTAGACTTAAATATATAAAATAGCAAAAAATAAAATACAATTGATTCTAACCTTATTTTTATATATCATTAAATCATTTCTGAAATGAATATTCCTTAATTATTAATCAAATTAATTATCTACTTAATCAGCATTGTAAACCAAATCAATCTATAGTAAAATTTCTTGTAGTTTATATTTTTATTTAAACTATTTTTTATCTAATTTTCATATTTTTTTCCTTTTCAATTATTTATGATATAATGTACTTAAAAATGGATAAAATCTAATTGCATCAATAAAGATATTATTGAAAATATTCCTATTATGAGTAATATTCATAGGCTAAAAAATTTCGAACTCTATTGAAAAATCAAAAAAAAAAAATTTTTTTGTGATGTTATTGAAGTATAATTGGTCTGATATTGCTACAAAACAAGGTATTAAGGGTACTGATTATAATAAATTTAAATTCATTCACACAAGAACTTTATTATATCTTAGCTGTAAAGTGCACTAGTCTTAATCTAAGATTTAAATGAGTAATACATTTTTAAGAAGCGGAAATAAGCCTTCAGAAGTGGTTGATTAGAGAAAATTGTCCCCAAATATTGACTATGTTGTGGTAAAAATGAATCAGTCATTTAATCCACTGGATATTTGAATACTCCACTTTTTTCTAATACTAGATCGAAATAACTAGATTTTCATTAATGACTTTTTTTATTTTGTCTGATACTAAAAAAAGGAAAATTAGCGTTATTTTTTTTTTTTTTTTTTCCTATTCACCTATTTTAGATTATAAAAAGCTTTAGATGAGCTACAATTCAATACTGGGAAACAAAGGCATGTAAAAAGACTTCTGTTAAAGAGTTCTGTGTCTAATGTTCCTTATATAATTTGCCTCGCGGATTACCTTACCAACACTATACCATTTTTTAATAGCTCTCTTGATATAATACAAAAAAAAAAAAAAAAACATTCACAAATAACTCCAAGTGGATTATAATTATCATTTGAATCTGTATTGTATCAGAATTTCCTCTTTGCCATATAGTTTCTATGTCGACATTCTTAATGACAGGTCAACATTAAACCGATATATCAAAAAAGAACCTTTATTACTAGTCCCCTAGTACATCTTACACGAATTATACTAATCGTTCTTTACCTAACGAATCTACAGAAATTGAATCTCCTAATAATATAATAATATATAATATTTTTCATGATTTGATCAAGAGTTTACTGGTCTCCACACATATACTATTTTATAAATTTTACTTCTTTGTTTTACTATATTAAATATTTTTAGCAGAAATGAACTTAATTTATGTTATATAATACCAAAATTACTTTTAAATTTTCTCATTATTTTTATTGTATATCATTAAATTTTATTTTTTATTAAAAAAAAGTCTTTTTTAATTTTTTCTTATTAATAATTTTTTTTTTTTAAACAGAAATAAAATAAAAAAAAAAAAAAAAAAAAAAAAAAAAAAAAAAAAATTATTTCCTCTCCCTCCTTATATATATTATTCTTAATCTCCTAATATAGACAAAATACAGTCATACTGTCCAATCCTAACTGTGAGCCTGAGAGGATTTCATAATTATATTTAAGAGGGAATTACTAGCAAATGGGTACATATACATGTAGATAAATTCAACAAAAGTAATCTTTCTGATGTTTATGCCATTACCAAGTGAGCTAAAAACAAGTCTCGTTAGGATAAGTTTTGCTGGTCTCACTTTAAAGGGAAATTAGGAATTGGAAGTTAAAAAAAAAAAATAAGAAGAATAAGAATAATAAATAAATTAATAATAAATAAATAAATAAAACTAAACAATTAAGTAGTGACTTTTAAGTTTTTATTTTTTTTAGGTATAAATGATCAATTATTATTATATTTAATAATAAATTTTTCATTCTTCATTATTTTTTTCTTTCTTTTATTATTATTATTACTAGTTGTAGTATAGTATAATGATTTTATAATAAAAGGTAATATAAGAAATTAAATATTATATATTATAAAATAATAAAGATAAAAAAAAAAAAAAAAAAAAAATTCAGATATAAATATTTAATTAATGATAAATATTATTAAAATATAAATAAAAAAAAAAAAAAAATTTCAATTATATTTTATATAATAATTCAATCATATATTCTTATTACTTTTTTTTACTATGACTATTAATTATTATTATTTTATATGTATTTATATATTTAATTTTTATATATTATATTAATTATAGATTTTAACATTTTAAATAAATTTTATTATTACTATAATTTTTGCTATTTTTTTTTTTTTTTTTTTTTTACAATTATTATTTATAAATAATTATAAATAATAATATTAAAAAAAATAATAATAATAATAATAAAATAAAAATGAAAACTAAATTAAATTAAATTCCTTAATTTATTGTAATTCAGCAACTTCCTTTTCTGCTGCTGGTGGAACAGATGGTTTTGGATCTGATTCATTCAATTCATTTGGAATATTTGAATTATTTGTATTTTCTTTTGTATTATCATAATCTAATGGTAAAGAATCACGTGGAGTACGACTTCTTCCTCTCGATGGTTCTCTACGTGAATAACTTCTTGAATGACTTGGTGATCTAGAATATGATTTAGAACGAGAATATGTACGTGAATGAGTTCTGGAATCTGATCTACTATAAGATCTAGAACGTGAACGTGAACGTGAATATGGTGAACGAGATCTTGAACGTGAGAATGATCTTGAATAAGATCTAGAGTAAGAACGGCGACGGCGATAATATGGTGATCTTGAACGACTTCTTGAATATGATCTTGAATTATAACTTCTTAAGTTCGATTTTGCCCACTAATTTTTTAATAAATAAATAAATAAATATCAAAAAAAAAAAAAAAAAAAAAAAAAAAAAAAAAAGTGAAAATTAAAATTAATATTTTATATATATATTAATTATTATATTTATATCTTTATGATATTTTTTATACTTACTTGAATTGATATTTGGCATCCTCTAATTTTTCTTCCATGCATTTCATAAAAAGCATCCTATTGACATAAATCATTAAATTAATAATTAATATAACGATATATATTTAATTATAATATATTTTATATAAATGTATTACTTCAGCATCTCTTGGATCTTCAAATTCAACAAATGCGTATCTAGTTGAATTATAATATCTTGGTCTTGGAATATCACTACGGACTAATCTTCCATATCTATTTTTAAATATTAATTATTAATGTTTAAAAAAAAAAAAAATATATATATATATATATATATATATGTAATAGTAATTAATATTTTATTGAAATTTTTGATTTAATGTTTATTTTTTTTAAAATTCAAATTTCATTTTATTATATATAGTTTTATATTTATAAAATATAAAAACTGTATATTATAGGATAAAATTATAATAATATGATAAGTCATATAATATATTATTTTTATTAAAATTATTTGTTTTCTATATTCATATTTTATTCTTTAATTATACAATTCCTTTTTTTCTAAATATATATATATATATATATATATTTTTTTTTTCTCTATTCTTTATTAGCTTTATAATTCTTAATTACTATAAAAATTTTTTGTACTTAATTTTATTATTAATAAATATAGTAATATTAATTTTAGAATTATTACATTTTTTACTTTTTAATTTGAAATTTAAAATTCAATCATTTGAAAAATAGATCGTATACTGATTATAATTTATATTAATAATATCGTATTACGAATTTGATTTGAAATTAATTTGTTGGTTTGATTAATTTAACTGACCTATCTTAACTAATATAAATATTATTTAATAATAATAATAAAGAACAAAGTAATATATAATAAAAAAAAATAAAATTTAAAATAATCAAAAAAAAAAAAAAAAAAAAAAAAAAAAAAAAAAAAAAAAAAAAAAAAAAAAAAAAAAAAAAAAAAAAAAATCATAAAATCAAAATATAAATATAAATTAAGAATAATTTATTTTATACTTTAATTTTAAAAAATTGATTTATATATATCTATATAATATATATTAATTTATATTATAAGTATTTAAAATTAATACCTTTCAAATTCATATGCTAATTCCCTTGCACTAATAATTTGTTTAAATATTTATAAAATTTCATATTTAAAAAAAAAAAAAATAAATAATATAAAATAAATATAATAACATAAAATAAAACAAAAAAAAAGCAATATAAATAGTTAGTACAAAATATATTAATATAATTATATATTAATAATTATAATTTTTCATCAACTTACTTTATATCGTGTGGAATGCCTGCAACAAATAAGGTTCTACGAGACATTTTTATTTTATATTTCTTTGATATGAAATAAAAATATTTATCTTTTCAGTAATAAATTGTAAAAAATATAATAATTATGAAATTTAATTGGGAAAAAAAGATTTAAAAATTGAGATTAAATTTAATTAATTATTTATTATATAAAACTACTTTTATATAATATTTAGAAAGTTAAAAAAAAAAAAAAAGGATAGTTGATTTTAATTAAATTTATGATTAAAGTTTATATTCTTCGATAGTAATAAAATTACCTTCCTTTCGTTTTATTTCTTTCTTTTTTCAATAAATAATAAAATATAAATAAAAAAAAATAAAATCTAGATTTAGTCTAATTCTTCAATTTAAAAAATAACAGTTTAATATGAAGTACTAAACAAAAAAAATTAGTATAAAAAAAATTTTTTTAAATTCAATAAATTAATAAATTAAAATAAACTTAATAATATATTACTTTCAATTAAAAAAAAAATTTTTTTAAATGTTTTTTCTATCTTTCAATAGCTGTTAAAGGTATTCTATTAACACATGTATTACTAATATATTGTAATATATAGTAATATTTATGGTTAAAATTAAGTATTTTTTAAATAATAAAAATTTTTTCTTTAATTATAAAAAAAGAATGTGGAAAGAAAAAAAATTTGATTTAATTAATTTAAATGTCAATATAATTTATAATATATATTATATATATTATAGTATAATAAATTTATTAATATTTCAAATTAAAAAATTTAAATGGTAATATATTATAATATATTATATAGATTGATCGTGTATATTATTTAATTTAAATTTTAGATATGATTAAAAAATCCATAAACTTTGGAACATAATATGAAATTTAAATGTTAAAATAAAATAATAAAATTTACAATATTAAATATTAAAATATAAAATATAGAAATATAAAATATTAAAATATTAAAATATTAAATATGAAAATTTTACATATAAAAAGTAAAGTAAAATATATATGCATATTCTTTTTTATTTAAGTTAAAGAATAGAATACCACCAAGACCTTTATAATCTTTTTAAGAATGACTGTGATGTTAAAATGAATATTAAAAAAATATTAAAACAACTATAGAAATTGGAAATATATAATTTTATTATTTTTACGCAAAAACAATGATATTAATTAGTAAATGTTCATATATTTAAATAAATGTTTAATAATGTATATTTATTTTAAAGATATAATTATTTCGAACTTTAACTTTATATATTTATTCAATTATTAAATATATATATTTTTTTAAATAATAATAATAATAATAATAATAATAATAATAAATATTATTTGTCCAAATTGAACATAATAATTTTTTTTTAGATAGTAATATGAGATAACAGTAATATTCAAAATAAAGTGTATAAATAAATTTTAAAAAAAAAGTCCATATGCAACTAATCTCATCCCCAGATTATAAGATTTTTGTTAAAAGTAATTTTTATTCCGGATTAGGATTTGAATTGATAATCTGAAAAATAATACAGTCTTCTCCTTCAGAGGTAATGGTTATGCTGGTCTGTCTTACTTCATTTTCAGCGTGGACACTCCTGGTTAGTTTGCGCTTATACCGTCAGAATAACAATCCTTGTTGAGTACTAGCCCTAAGCATAATTTCTGTAAAGTTTGCTAAATTATAAAATTGACAAAAAATTTTATTCATGTAATGTGCATATAACTTATTTATTTATTATTATTATAATAATAATTTTTTAGCTCTTACTAATTAAATAATAATTTTTTTTATAATAAAAGATTCTTTGTTTTAATATCAAAAGAGTCATTTATATGAGAATTTTCAAAATATCTTTGTTTTTAATATTTAATATAGATTTTATTCATTTTTAATAATTAATTCTAAATTAATTTTTTTATAATTTTTATTATTTTTAAATATATATATATGAGAAAGTTCTGGAATTATATTAGAGTTAGGCCAATCAATGTTATAATTACATATATTTGAATAAGGCTTTAATGATTAATCATAATATAATTATGATTATTCACATGATTTTCATATCACCTTTTCCATGGATTATTAATAACTTTAAATAATTAAATCTAAGTCAAAAAAGTTTAATATTTAATATAATTCTAATAAAAAAAAACTATATATACAAATTTTTAAAATTATATTATATAGTACTGCTATAGATATTAATTCTACAAAGTAAATTTAAATAAAAATCAAATAAAATATATATATATATATATATATATATAAGTATTTATTAATTAATTTTCCCAGTGACTTAAAATTAAGATGATTATTTTTTATTGCTAAGCTAATAAATATTTAGATTTAATATTTTTTTTTAAAAAAAAAATAATATATATTTACATTTTTTACCATACTATTAAACCATAATTAATATGATAATTTATAATTCCATTAAATAATTAATTATTTATATTTAACAAAATTTAATGTACATATAACTTTAAATTTTATTTCCATTTTATAATAGTATATATGATAAAATTTAGCATTTTATACGAATTATCAATACAATATATATATTTAGATTTTATTTGAGTTTTTTTTTTTTTTATTTACTTTTTTTCTTTTTTAATTATTATTTTATTATTATTTTATTATTATTATTATTATTATATTTTACGATTATTTATTTAAATTTTTTATATTTTTAATTTTATTTATTATTATTGTATTTATTTATTAATATTTAGTTAATTAGGTTATTGTTTTGTTGTTTATTTGTTGATTTATTTGTTTATTTATTTATTTATTTATTTATTTATTTATTTAACAAACTTTTTTTTTATTTGTTTTTGTTTTTTGTTTTTTTAATTTTTTTTTATATATTTTTTATATTTATATATAATTATATATATTAAATAGGTAAAAAACTTTTTATAGTTACGTATTAAAATAAGATTAAAATTTTATAAGATTTCTATGATTTAATGTATCTACATCGTCATCATTATTAGAATTAGTATCTTTTTCGCTTTCTTCACCTTCTTCATTATCATCAACTTCAGAAGTTGAAGAAGTTTCACTTTCATCATCATAATAATAAAATGGTTCTATATCTTTAACAATAGCAGAACAACGAGGACACATGTACATTGATTTCTTTTCATTTCCAGTTGAATTAATCATTTCTGATCTAATGCAATAATAACAATAAACATGGCCGCAATTTGTTATATATGGAATATGTATAGGATATGAAGAATCTACATCATTATTATTTTCTTTACAAATAGCACATTGATTTAATGGTAAATCCTTATATTTATTGATCTTTTTTATATTTAGTAAACCTTTAAAATAATTTTTAATTCCTTTAATATTTAAAAATGGTAATATAAAGAGAAGGAAGTTCTATTATAAATTTTTAATCAATTAATTTAAATTAAAAAAATAAATAAATAAATAAAAGTTAAAATTACAATATAAAATTAATTTAATAATAATAATAATAATAATAATATTATTATTATTATTATTATTATTATTATTATTATTACTATTATTATTATTATTATTATTATTATTATAATTATTATTATTATTATTATTACTATTACTATTATTATTATTATTATTATTATTATTATTATAATTATTATTATTATTATTATTATTATTATTATTACTATTATTATTATTATTATTATTATTATTATTATTATTATTATTATTATTATTATTATTATTATATAACTTTTAATTTTTCTTTAAAATTGCAATAATATGTCAATATTTAAAATTTTAAATAGTTACGGTTAAAACAAACCAAACGAGTTGAAAACTTAAATAATCGTTACTAATAATACGATTTGAATTTTCATTATCATAAACTAAACGAATTTTTAATAATCTATCTATTATAGATGTATATCTTTAAAGAAAAAAATGAATTATTATCAAAAAAATAAAAATAATGATAATTATAATATCAATATGATAACAATAATGATATCATTCTAAACTTTAACCATAAAAGTTATTATAAAAGAAATTATTACTTACTTTCCGTTATATAAAAATGTATAGAAATTTAATAATGAAGATAATTTATATATTTTTTCTAAAGATTGAAACAGTTTCCAAATTTTTTTCTTTGGATTTTTCTAAATTATTATTAATAAAAAAATTTTTTAAAAAAAAAAAAAAAAAAAAAAAAAAGTACAATTAACATACATTCATTCACTAAATGTTTTCCGAAATTATACTTTTATTTAAAACTAAAAAATTAGTAAATTTATTATACATACAATACTATATTCACTCCATCCATTATTTGTCATATAGTCATTTAATTTTTCATAAAGATATGGCGATAGTACTTTTAATACAAAATACATTAATTTTTGTTCTTTTGACAAATCTGAATTTGCGTTAAACATTGATTCTTTTTATTATTAATTAAAATAAGATAATAATAATGTTATATATATATATATATATAGTGTGTGTGTGTGTGTGTGTGCGTGAGATATTTAAATTAGAAATAAATTTATAAAGCAAAATCTTTCTATGTTACAATTAAATAAATTAATAAGTCCATGCAATACATACTTTTGCTAGAATGAAAAAATTCATTTCTATATTTTAAATTTTGTAATTTACAACCATAGGTTGGTTTTGATTCTAGAATTGAAAACCGATATATTAATAAATTTATAAAAAATTTTATTTCTGATTGATATTTGTCTCTAAAGGAAGGCTTGATATTATTGATTAATTGAATAATTATATATAAATAAATAGTTTGGATGTAAATAATAATAATAATAATAATAATCTACTCATTAAATCCATACTTAAAAATGAATTTTAAATAATTTCTTATATTCATTTAATTAAATTAAATACCAATTCCAATTAAAAACTTAAAAACAATACTTTTATATTTTTTATAAATAATAATAATAATAATAAAAAGAAATATTACCTTATATACTTCAAATATTTTTAAAAATAATTCTTTTAATATTGAAAAGATTTCTTTATCTATAATTATAGAATCTAATTGGCAACTTCTCATAATTTTGAGATATGGAATGGCTTGTCTAGCCGAATTTAATGTTCTCTTATAATTACTCATTTTTTTACTGTTATTAATAGTATTATTAGTATTAGTACTGGTATTAGTATTATTGAATTATTATTTATATATTATTATTATTTTAATTATGATATAAATAATTTGCAAAATTGTTGTTTATAGATGAAACGAAGGTAGTTTTAATAATTGGTTTTATAATATTCCTGAATTTTTGAAATAAAATAAAATTAAATAAAAAAAAAATACCGGATAACTTAAATTATTAATTGAATATTAATAATATTTTTAATTATATTATTCTTATTTTTTTTTTTTTTTTTCTTCTTTTTATTAACCACAGAATAAAATTAAAGATTTTTAAATTAAATTTAATAAAAAAAAAAAGAGATTAAATAATAAATTTAAACAGTAAGCTTTAACAATTCTGGATATAAATTTTAATATCAATTATTTGTTATTTGATTATGTTTTTGCTTAAATAAAAATAAATTAATACTATTTTATATTTTTTTTTAAACAAACGAAAAAGAAAAGGAATAAAATTAACGAAATATTATATAATGAGATTTAAACATTATTAATATATATATATGATTGTTTTACAAAGATTTAAATAATTAAGAAATAAACATTATATATTAATTTGAATTAAATATATTATTTTATTATTTTTTCCCTTTATTATATAATATAAATGTAAATATGAAAGGGAAAAATAAAGTATATATATATTTTTATTTTTAATTCATTCCTTTTTTTTCAATCAATAAAAAATATTATAAAAATATATATCTTCTTTTTTTGTATTTATTATAATACAAAAAAATATATATATATTTTATATACTTAACATATATATACATATATATTTTTTTTTTATTTAATTAAATAATTTAATAATTTATTTATCCAACAATTAACTTTTTTCTTATCAATTAAAATTTAAGAATTATTTAAAACCTTTATAATAGCTCATATTAATTTTTATATAGATATAAATAATAATAATAATAATAATAATAATAATAAATACAAATTTAAATTTTTTTTTTGTTTTGTTTTGCTTTTGTTTTGTGAATTAACTTTATATAAAATATTATTATTATTATCAACACTTGTTATGAAAATATATTTCTTCAACTTTATTTTGAAAAAAAAAAAAAAAAAAGTTATATATATATTTAAATATATAATTCAATATTAAAAAATATATTTTGTTGAAGTTTAGAAGGTTTTAAGTTATATAGGTCAGGTTAAAATGTTTTTATTAATTATAACAATTAAAATTAAAATAAATTATTATATACAAAGTTTTATAAATTAATAAAGATTTTTAATAATTAAAATCTATGTTTTATTAGAATCCTTTATTTAATAATTTAATGATAAGTTTTATTAAGATTAATACTAAGAATTAGTATTATTGTTATAATTGGGTTAGGTTAATTAGATTAGTTAGGTTAATAATCTTACAAAGATTATAAGTGAATGGAATTTCAATTCCATTTTATACTAATCTAAAAATATTAATTAACAATATAATTCATTAATACCTTTAATCTTAATATATATATATATGTATATATGTATATTAGCAATTAAAAATATAATAATAAAATAGTATTGATAAGAAAGCTTTAATAAAATATCTTTATAATTATTAATAAAGCAATTTAAGAATAAAATAATTTATAAGTAAAATTTAACAATAAAATAATTCAAGATCTTAAGCTAATTAAAAGTCAAATTTCTTAGAATATTTTAGAAATTATTTTGTTAACTTATTACTAATGATTACTATACTCGTTTATCTAAAACTATTAAGCATATTATAATTTTCTGTATAATTTAATTATTAATTTTTGTTTATAATGATTAATGTTATAAAGATCCAAGTTTAAGATTATATTTATATAAAATATTAGTTTATTATTTAGGTCCCTTTTAAATAATTAAATTATTTTTTATATATTTAAAATTCTTTAAACTTAATATCTCATGTTCTAATGATTCAAATGTGTTGAAATCAATTATATATATTATAGAACTGAATGTAGCTTTCTAATGAATATAATTCTGGCAAGAAATTTCCATTATTTTT